>JANQBM010102163.1:0-26611 GCA_025594535.1 Erythroxylum domingense | reverse complement strand
GTTATAATTAAGTTATAGGTTACAATTTTAAAAATGGTATAAATTTATTTGTTTTTATATTATAGGTTTTTTCCATCAGGACCCTGTTCAAGAAATATGACATCAAAATTCAAGTAGAAGATTGATGCTAAGGGCTATTGTTGGAAGAATATCTCTTAGGCTATTGTTGGAAGAATATCTCTTAGGTGATAGAGGAATTTTACTATCATGAGTTTGAGGTACGATCGAAAGTATTAATATTTCCCTTTTTAATTAACATTTTTATATATTAATTTGATAACTATTATTAAATCAAAAGTATTTATCAAATATTTTTCCTTTTATTACAGAAAGAATTTTTTGGGGATTCTCAATTGGATAGGACGATATATAAAGTATGGGAGTTGAGAGCATGTACACGTTATCGCGACTTTGTTGGTGTGATACATAGGGCTGCTGTACGACTGCCTTACATTTCTGAAGAAATATGTAGTCGTTGGCTGCAATATTGGACATCACCTAAGGAGATATTGGTTTCACAGTATAATTCGGCCAACAAACGTGGAGGACCCGAGGGAGAGAGTCTTTCTGTACATAGGGGAGTATCTATTACCCACCAAGAGCATGCACAGAGACTTGTAAGTATCTACAATTAACAGTTATATTCTCATCTCTTTTCTTTGTTATATTTTAATTGAATTTGCTTTATAAAATCTAATTTACTTATAATTAACATTTTATTCCTATGCAGGAAAAGTCTATGGGCATGGAACTACACCCCGTCAACTATTTCTGCACACTCACACTAAGAAGCATGACGGGGTGACATTTGTCAATGATCGTTGTAGAGAAGTCAATGTAAGTGAAATTTATGATTTAATATTAATAATATGCTTAATAATTATCAGTTATTAATATATAAACATTGCTTTTTGATAGGACCAAATACAACAAACCATTGAACGGTGGTCTCAGTAATCTAAAAATGTTGATGAGATTGACACTTACCTTGAAGCAGTAGGTGGTAGGATCGTCGTGGGAGGATAATTAGATTAGAATCATTTACGAATACTTGTTATTCGCAATCCTCGACGTCTAGTACAACAGCATCTGCTAGGTGGTCCAATAACAGTAAAGTGGAAGCGCTTGAGAGCACAGTGCAGACATTGTCAACTCAGTTATAACAGACGTTGGAATAGTTGCAATAGTCGATGGCAGTGCAACAACAGTCAATGCTGTTGTACACTCAACTCCGTCAGGAGATGGATGAACTAAAGGGTAAGGGCAGCAGGTCACCGCACCAACCAGACGATCCACCAGCTCCTGATCAGTAGTGTAGTATTGGTCATTTAGTTTGTATTACAGATACTTATTATTTACAATGTAACGTTTTTATTATCAATTAAGATATTTTAATTTTTAATCATTAATCAAAATATCAATTTAACCAAATTAAATGTATATTATAAATATTTAATTAATAAAATTATGCATCAATTATAATTTAAATATAATGAAAATATATATATTTTTAAAATTAAGCAATAACTTTATCGACGGAAATAACCATCCATCGGTAACTTCCTAACTACTTTATCGACGGTAGAAGGACATATTACATCGGTAATTAATAAAATATACCGACGAACGATAAATTCCGTCAGTAATTGTTAAGCAAATTTACAGACAGAAAACACGTTACTGTCCGTACATTTACCGACGATAGGAGAACATTTCGTAGCTAAATTTACATATGGTTAAAGAACTTATCATCGGTAAATTTAGCGCTGGAAAAATTTTAACCCGTCGAAAATTTGCGGACGAAACAACTGTGATGGTCGGTACATTTTTGCTACATTTATCGATGGTAAATCATTCTTCAACTCTAAATTTAACGACAAAATGTTCTTGTACTATCCGTAAATCTGTCGGTAAATTTAGCTACAGCCGATTCTACAACGTTTTTGTCTGTCGGTACATTTCGTCGGTAATATTTGATATCGACGGAATATTTATGTTTTCTGTTGATATTTTCTATCGCAGAATGACAATTTTCTTGTAGCGATATATATAAGTTCAAAACACATCTATTCAATCACATTCACACTCAAGGAATATTTCCAAGGTGTTGTGTATACATCAAACGCCTCGAACATTTTATGTCCATAAATCAGTACATAACATCACATATCAATTCACATTCACATTCAAGAAACACTTCCAATGTGTTATTCATGCATTTAACGTCTCGGACATTTTATGTCCAGAATTCAATACACAACATCACATATCAACTCAATTAAAAATTAAACAAACAATCAAGGTGAGACCATCTTATGTTACTCACTATTTCTCCCTTTTTTCTTATTGCCTTGAAGTTCCGATAATATCTGGAAGCAGTCGCTCTACTTGCTCTTCTATATACAATCAAAGACAATTTCATGTTACCACATTGTTCATGTAAGTAAATATGCATTTTTATAAATGTATAATGTCACATGCATGTTCAATGATATATTCCCGGGTATACTTCTGTAATAAACCGATGCAAAGATTAATTGTACTCCAAATGTGTCAAAATTCATACACTTATTAACTATTCCAGTGTTTTTCTCAAAACCCACTTTTGGGTCAACTTTGCATGACCATCATGACAAGGAAAATGGAGTTTTTAGATAACATTTCCTTCTAAACAATTGTTTTTCTGTGCCTTACGGTTCTAATGACTCTAAGATCATACAATTTGGTTCATTATTCTACGAGTTATACTCAAAATACCACAAATTATGCACGTTAAAAAGTTTGGCTAAGGCATGATTGGAGAATTAGTGCACTCCAACTTGTAAAACACATATATCTTAATTCCAATATCCAAAAATTACAATCTTTATTTCAATAAAAAGCTAAGAGAATAATCTACAATTTTATGAAGACAATATGGTCTAATTGGTTTTCAATCAATATAGTTTATTCGATCAAAATAGGATACGATTTATGTTAAAGGTAGTACTATAGCCTATGCCAGAACTCAACTTCAAGCTAAATTTCAAGACATTTAAGGACAGAATTAAAATTCAGTTCTTCGTGACCCTTAAGGAGAGGTGTGTGATGAGTGTCAATGACACTTGCCATATGTCCTCTTCCTATGGTATCAATTGTTATATAGCAAATAGTCCATTTCTCTCTACATATTTAAGCCACTTGTCATTAAATTTCTAAGTCATTGTTACCCAATTTCTCATGCCACTTGTCATTAAATTTCTAAGTCATTGTTACCCAATTTCTCATGCCACTTGTCAACAAGTCCGAAAGCACTTGTCAGTAAATCGTACTACCATGGGTCCTTTATTTCTACTACCATTCGTCAATTATTTTTACTATCATTTGTCAATTGTTCTACCACTTGGCATTGTTCCTAGTCCAAAAATATCCCAAATTTTAGAAAATTTCCTAAAATTCTCCAAGTATTCTACATCAATAATATACACACAAATTTAATTTTCAATACATAAAAACCACAATTTATACCAAAAATCACTTTCATAAATCTTTACACTAGGAAAATGTCAATGATGCATATATAATTATTTTAATGAGTGTCAACATTTTTCATGTGTATGAGTATGCCAATGTACTTCTAAATTCCCAATAAACTCTCGTGAAAAGAATCCTATGGTCCTAACCCTGATCATGGGGCAATGGGATGTTACAATTCTCCCCTCCTTAAGAAATTTCGTCCTCAAAATTCTTACCTGATTGAGGAAACATGTAGGGATATTACTTTCTCATATGCTCCTCTTTTTTCCAAGTTGCTTCCTTACCTGAGTGATTTTTCCACAGGACTTTAACCAATGGAATTGTCTGATTCCTCAACTATTTTGATTAATATCCTACTATCTTGATCGGCTCCTAAACATAACTCAGATTACTAGAAACTTCAATTTCTTGAGTCGGTATTACATGCATTGGATCCGATCTATATCTCCTGAGTATACTCACGTGGAATACATTATGTATCTGAGACATTTTAGTTAGTAAGGACAATCTGTACGCCAATGATCCTATCCTTTCAAAGATCTCATAAGGACCAATATATTGAAGACTCAACTTACCCTTCTTTCCAAATCTCAACACTCCTCGCCAAAGGGAGACTCATAGAAGTACTTTGTCTCCCATACTGTAGTCCATATCCCTTCGATATTGATTCACATAGCTCTTTTGTCTATCTTGAGCTGCTTTAATTCTACTTCTGATCAGTTTCACCTTATCCATAGTATCATGTATCAGTTTTGGGCCTTCTACCATTCTCAAACCTTCCTCATCCTAATATAGAGGCAATCGACATTTTCTACCATACAATGCCTCATACAGTGCCATTCTGATATTGCTATGATAGTGGTTATTATATGCAAACTCAATTAGAGCTATATACTAATCTTAAGCTCCTTAAAACTCCAATACATATGCTTTAAGCATATCCTTAACAATCTTGATTGTCCTTTCACTCTATCCATCTGTTTGAGAATGAAATGCAGTACTGAAGTTCCACTTTGAACCCATAGCCACTTGTAGACTCTTCCAAAACCTCAAAGTAAATTTGAGATCCTTGTCTGCTACAATGGACATTGAAACCACTCCATGCAGTCTAACTACCTCATTTATATACCTCCAGGCTAACTAATCTAGTGAGTTATTCTCTCTCACTGGTAAGAAATGGGCCGACTTAGTTAATCAGTCCACTACATCCCATATAGCGTCATTTTGCCTCGGAGTATTAGGCAAGCCTATAATAAAATCCATAGTGATTTGTTCCCATTTCCACTCTGGAATAGGCAACAAATGTAGCTTCCTAATTAGAGCCTGATGCTCGACCTTAATCTGCTGGCATGTTAAACACTTAACTACATAGTCAAATACTTGCTTCTTCATTCTTGGCCACCAAAAATGTTGCTTTTGTGTATTATACATCTTGGTGGTACTAAGGTGTATAGCATATGCCACTATATGTGCCTCCTCCAGAATCTCTTTCCTCAATTCATCCACATCAAGTACGCACAACCATTGTTTCAACTACAGTGTCTCATCTCTCAATTCAAATTTATAATCATGATTTATTTTAACTTTCTCAATTAGTTTCACCATTTCAAGATCTTTACTCTGAACTCTTCTATTTTGATAATGTAACATCAGTCCTAACTTAGTGTAGCTATAAATGCTTCATTTTGCTCTAGATTCAACTCCACATTCAGAGCTCTCAATTGAATCAAGCTCTGTAATCTCAATAACTAAATTTGAGCTACACTTTTATTTGACTTCCTACTTAATGCTTCTGCCACCACATTAGCTTTTCCAGGGTGATACTCAATCGTACAGTCATAATCCTTTAACAACTCGATCCATCTCCTATATCTTAAGTTCAACTCTTCTGACTTAGTAGATACCTCAAGTTTTTATGATTAATGTAAATATGGAATGTCTGTCCATATAAATAATGTCTTCATATTTTTAGATCAAAGACCACTACTGCAAGCTCTAAATCATGTACCGAATAGTTAATCTCATGAGATCTTAATTGTCTCGATGTATAGGCTATCACCTCGCCATACTGCATCAACGCACTTCCTAATCCTTGATGCAATGCATCATTGTATACTACATATCCACCAGTTCCTGATGGAATAGTCAACATTGAAGCTATATTCAATCGATACTTCAATTCCTTAAAACTTTTTTGACAATCGGCATTCCATCTGAAAACTACATTCTTACTCAGAAGTTTAGTAAGAGGGGTTGAGATCAATGAGAACCCCTCAACAAACCTTCGATAATATCCAGCTAATCCTAGGAAACTCTAGATTTTTAATACATTTTTCTCAGCCTCCCATTTCATTACTTCCTATAGTCAATACATAGTCTCAAAGTGCCATATTTCTTCTTCACAAATAGGACTAGAGCTCCCTAGGGTGAAACACTGGGTCTAATGAATCCCTTTTCAAGCAATTCCTGCAATTAAGTCTTCAACTCTTTGAGTTCTACAAGTCCCATCCTATATGGGGGAATAGATATAGGAGCAACACTTGGAACTAGATCAATTGTGAACTCTGTTTCCTGATTTAGAGGTAAGCTAGGTAACTTTACGAGAAACACATCTAGGAATTCCTTAACCACAGGAATGTCCTGTATATTTTGCTCAGCTCTAGAATCAATAATGTGGGCTAGATAAGCCTCAGATCCCTTTTGCACTAACCTCAAAGCACTCATAAATGAGATCAATCTAGCTAGCACTTCTTGGTTAATACCTCTGAATGCTACTCTCGGTTGATTAGGAGATTCTAAAATTACCTCATTAGTACAGTAATTCATGATGGCCCTATGAGCAGTGAGCAATCTATACCTAGAATAACATCTATCTCCTTTAATTGTAACAGAATAGTGTCTGCTTCCAACTCTGCCTGATAAATTTAAATCAAACACTTCTTGCAGACCTCTCCTATCACGATGGTAATACCTATCGATGTACTCACCTCTAATCCATATCTCAATAATTCTCTATCACAACGCAATTTAGATGCCAGGTAAGGTGCGATAAAAGAATGTGTAGATCCAGGATCTAACAATGCAAAAGCCTCAAATTGAAAGATATGTAGCATACCTGCAACGACATCAGGAGCATCCTAAGCCTCCTATCTAGTCATGGCATCGACTCAGGCCTGAGATTGTGGTCGATTACTCTGTATCTCAGTCTTGACAGAAGGACTCCCGGAACTCATTCTATCCCTACCATGAATTCTCTATTCAGACTCATTGGCTCAACTCTGCTAAACTGTAGTTTCTGTCACCACACTTCCTCTCTTACCAGGCTATGCTCTAAACATAACAGAACAGTCCCTAGCCTGATGATCAAATGAAATGCATCGAAGGCAGGCTCCTGTCAACTTCCAGCATTCACCACTTTGCTTCCTCCCACAATACTTACAAGTCAGTAACTGACTTGATACTGCACCTCTACTTTTGCCAGACTAAACAAAACTATCCCTATTTCTGAACCCCGACTGTCTTGACACAACCTATGGTCTGAAAGCTTGGGTCTGATGCTTACCGAATCTTCTACTAGAACTGCCCAAAAATTCACTGGCATCTTCTGTCTAGACTCTGATCTTTGCTCAAACTGACTGTCGCTCAACAATTGCTCTATTCGAATCGAGGCTGCTCTGAGCTTAGTGAAACTGCTCAAGTTAGTAAGAGCTAGCCTTATCCGAATCTCCATGTTAAACCCATATTCAAATCTCCTGCACTTATCTTCTTCAGTAGAAATCAAGGCAGTAGCTTATCCCATTAGCTCATTGAATTTAATCTCATATTTTACCACAGACATCCTGCCCTGCTTCAGATCCAGAAATTCCTTCATATTTCTATCCAGGTAGATCTTGGGCATATAATTTTTCATGAAGACACTCAAGAAGTCTTGCAATCAAACTACAAGGCCTGATGGTACTGCCTGTAACAGTTTTCCACCATTGATAAGCTAGGCCTTGCAATAGAGAAATAGTATAGTCGAACCTCTCATCCCACTCATAGTCTATCTGGTCAAAGACTTTCTCTATTCTCTCTAGCTATCCCTCGGCCTCTACAGGGCCTATACTTCTATGGAAGTCCACAGCCCCCTACCTTCGCAGTTTATCGTACCTTTTTTCTCTTTTCTTAGGAATTATTGGAGGCATTCCCTCAGGTAGAGACATAGATGACTCTCTACTGGATTTTTGTAATCCTAGGTCAGCTAATTGTTCCATTTGATCACCTAGGGCAGATGACCTATAATAAATAATAACGTCACTTATCATTCGAAATTCTCACAATATGTCATGCCTAACATTTCTACATATCCCTATGGGTTCCAACCATGCTCTGATACCACCAACTTTAACACTCCACTCCCATCTGACACATGCATGTGCACCCTTCAAACACACGTGCTCATGCCCGATAAAAATGGTGAGTTAACCATTTCACCTTCACTATATCACATGGCATCGTAAGTAAAACCAGAAATAATACATTATCTGAAAACTAAAATTTTCCTCATTTCATTTCTCAAACTATAATGTAAACTATAGCATTTACCAACATCCATATTTTACACTGTCAACCTAGAGTGTTTACAACTCAGTCTACATAATTTGCTACATACATGAGGAAACTAAAGAAAAATGAAAACAAACTATTCCTTCAGTCCCAACTGACCAACATTTGAGCCATGTTCTTTTATCCAAAAGTTATACCAAAAACGCTTCTAAGCAGTCTTAGGAGTTAAGTCGTCATTCTCTGGAACTTGAAAATGTGAATGATGCAATTTGGTTGAGTTTTGCGAACTCAGTTGAGTAACCATCCTCGATGGTTCACTCTTATCATACAACACATAATTTAAGTCATCATAATTTACATCATCTCAATTTTCATCATGTAATAACATAAAACACTTTGTACACATTTGTCCTATTTCAAAAATCCATAGATTTCATCTTTTCATTAAAATCATGCAAGACATATTCATCACACATTTCATACAGTGCAAGTTCTCAAAAACTTGCAGTTGCTCACTTTAGTCATATCATATGCGCATGCAATGTTTATGAGACTTAAATTTATTTATTACATTGTTATGATCGAGTTTCTTTTTCACTATCCCATATCTGTTTTAGATACTGGGCTCTATCATACTATCCTGTTTCCATTTTGTATACCGGGTTCTGTCATAAAAATTGAGCCATAGGCTCTTACCACAAATATTTGAGCTTTAAGCTCTTTTTGGTTAGCAACTCCAGTCACAACTGCTTCTATATTTCATGCATTTATATAATAAAGGCATTTCACATTTTCAATCATCATATTCAGTACACTGCATTCGTATTCACATTAGTATTCACATTCACATTTCTCATTCACAAGGATATTCGAACTTTGTCTGACATTCAACATATAAGTTGAGAACACATTTATTCAATCACATTCACATTAAAGGAACACTTCCAATGTGTTATGCATACATCAAATGCCTCGAACATTTTATGTCCGTAAATCAGTACACAACATCACATATCAATTCACATTCACATTTAAGAAACACTTCCAATATGTTATTCATGCATCAACGCCTCGAACATTTTATGTCCAGAATTCAATACACAACATCACATATCAACTCAACTAAAAATTAAAAAAACAATCAAGGTGAGACCATCTTAGGTTACTAACTAGGGCTCACTTTTTGCTTATTGCCTTGAAGTTCCGGCAATATTTGGAAGCAGTCGCTCCACTTGCTCTTCTATATACAATCAAAGACAATTTCATGATACCACATTGTTCATGTAACTAAATATGCATTCTTATAAATGTATACAGTCACATGCATGTTCAATGACATATTCCTGGGTATACTTCTGTAATAAACCGATGCAAAGATCAATTGAACTCCAAATGTGTCAAAATTTTGACACTCATTAACTATTCCAATTTTTTCTCAAAACCCACTTTATGGTTAATTTTGCATGATCCTTATGACAAGGAAAATGGAGGTTTTAGAAACACTTCCTGCTAAACAATTGTTTCTCTATCCTTAAGTTTCTAATGAATCTAAGATCATACAATTTGGTTCATTATTCTACGAGTTATGCTCAAAATACCACAGACTATGCATGTTCAAAAGTGGCTAGTGCATGATTGGAGAATTAGTGCACTCCAACTTTTAAAACTCGTATCTCTCAATTCTGATATCCAAAAATTATGATATTTATATCGATAGAAAGTTAAGATAATAATCTACAACGTTTATGAAGACAATATGGTCTGATTGGCCCTCAATCAATACATTTTATTCGATCAAAAGAGGATACGATTTTCATTAAAGGTAGTGCTGCAGCCTATGCCAGAACTCAAATTCGAGCTAAATTTCAAGACCCTTAAGGACATAATTAAAATTCAGTTCCTTCATAAAACTTGTAGCCATATGTCTCTAGATTACTCTCCATCAAAATGCATCCTATTTGGATAATGTCAGAGCACGTTATGACCGAAATACTAATGTCTGTCAAGTAAAACACTCCATTCACTAATCAATTTTCGCACTTCTTTATTCTATACTTCTTTATACACCATTTTCATAATCAAGTTATCCCAAAAGCATCACTACATCAATTTATTCATCATTAATCATTATTTCTGTAAAAACAAGAAATTTACATGATCATTTCACCACTCACGTTTTCCACACATAATTTCATGACCAGGATCGTCAATCTCAAATTACTCAAATGACTTACATTTAACATTACCCATGAAGATTAAAGCATAACTTACTTACTTAATCCTCTAAAAATTTCAAACTCTTCAAGATCCCTCTCAACCCTAGCTCTCCATACAACCCACACACATCATCCTTCAAAGAGAAAATAGGTTAGGTTTTCATCAACAAGGTGAGAGCAACAACATCTTGGAGTGGCTAGTGAAAGATGATAACAAAGCTTAATGTGGTGAGGGTGAGGATGAGAGTGTCGTGAGAAGGAGAGAAGAAAGAACAAGGAAAGAACATGTAATAAAAGAGAAGAATGAAAGATAAAGATGATTGTCTTTCTTATGGGTATAACGTGAGAGGTGTGTGGTGAGTGTCAATGACACTTGCCACATGTCCTCTTCTTATGGTACCAATTGTTATATAGCAAATAGTCCATTTGTCTCTACATCTTTAAGCTACTTGTCATTAAATTTCTAAGTCATTGTTTCCCAATTTCTCATGCCACTTATCAATAAGTCCTAATGCCACTTATCAGTAAATTGTACTACCACGGGTCATTTATTTTTACTACCATGCATCAATTATTTTTACTGTCATTTGTTAATTGTTCTGCCACTTGGCATTGTTCCTAGTCCAAAAATACCCCAAATTTTAGAAAATTTCCTAAAATTCTCCAAATGTTCTACATCAATACTTATACACACAAATTTAATTTTCAATACAAAAAAACCACAATTCATACCAAAAATCACTTTTATAAATCCTTATACCTGAAGAATGTCATTAATGCATGTATAATTATTTTAATGAGTGTCAACATTTTTCATGTCTATGAGCATGCCATATGATGCATAAAATGTACTTCTAAATTCCCAATAAACTTTTGTGAAAAGAATTCTATGGTCCTAACCCTAATCATGGGGTAATAGGATGTTACAGTTCTCCCCTCCTTAAGAAATTTCCTCCTCGAAATTCTTACCTAATTGAGGAAACATATAGGGACAATGCTTTCTCATGTGCTCCTCTATTTTTCAAGTTGCTTCCTCGAGTAACTTTTCTACTGGACTTTCACTAATGGAATTGTCCGATTCCTCAACTGTTTTGTTTGATATCCTACTATCTTGATCAGCTCCTCAACATGACTCAGATTACTAACAACTTCAATTTCTTGAGTTGGTAATATATGCATTGGATCCTATCTATATCTCTTGAGAATACTCACGTGGAATACATTATGTATCTGATACATTTCAGTTGGTAAGGCCAATCTGTACGCCAATGGTCCTATACCTTCAAGGATCTTATAAGGACCAATATACCTAGGACTCAACTTACCCTTCTTGCCAAATCTCTACACTCCTCACCAAGGCGAGACTCTCAGAAATACTTTGTCTCCCACATTGTATTCCATATCCCTTCGATGTTGATCCACACAACTCTTCTGTCTATCTTAAGCTGCTTTAATTCTACTTCTGATCAGTTTCACCTTATCAACAGTATCTTGTATCAGTTATAGACAGTCTACCATTCTCAAACCTTCCTCATCCCAATATAAATGCTATCGACATCTTCTGCTACACAATGCCTTATACGGTGCCATTCTGATACTGCTATGATAGTTGTTATTATATGCAAACTCAATCAGAGCTATATACTAATCCCAAGCTCCTTGAAACTCTAATACACATGCTCTCAGCATATCTTTAACAGTCTTTATTGTCCTTTCACTCTGTCCATCTATTTGAGGATGAAATGCAGTACTGAAGTTCAACTTCACACCCTTAGCCGCCTGTAGACTCTTCCAAAACCTCAAAGTAAATCTAGGATCACTGTCTGATACAATGGACACTGGAACCCTAGGCAGTCTAATTACCTCATCTATATACCTCCGGGCCAAATGGTTTAGTGAGTTATTCTCCCCCATTGGTAAGAAATAGACCGACTTAGTTAATTGGTCTACCACAACCCATATAGCATCATTTTGCCTCGGAATCTTAGGCAAACCTATAATAAAATTCATAATGATTCGCTCCCATTTCTACTCTAGAATAGGCAACGAATGTAGTTTCCTAACTGGAGCCTAATGCTCATCTTTAATCTGTTGGCATGTGAAACACTTAACTATATAGTCAGCTACTTGCTTCTTCATTCCTGGCCACCAAAAATGCTGCTTTAGCGTATTATACATCTTGGTGGTACCAGGATACATAACATATGCCACTATATGTGCCTCCTTTAGAATCTCTTTCCTCAATTCATCCATATTAGGTACACACGACCTTTGTTTCAAGTATAGTTTCTTATCTCTCAATTCAAATTCAGAATCAGGATTCTTTTTAACTTTCTCAATCAATTTCACCATTTCAGGATCTTTATTCTGAACTCTTCTAATTTGATCATGTAATATCGGTTTCAACTTTAGTGTAGCTGTAAATGCTTCATTATGCTCTAGATTCAACTCCACATTAAGATCTCTCAATTGAATCAATCTCGGTAACCTCAATAATTGAATTTTAGATACACTTTTATTTGACTTCCTGCTCAATGCATCTGCCACCACATTAACTTTTCCAGGGTGATACTCAATCATACAATCATACTTCTTTAACAACTCGATCCATCTCCTCTGTCTTATATTCAACTCCTCAAAACTTTTTTGACAATCGGCATTCCATCTAAAAATTGCATTCTTTCTCAGAAGTTTAATAGGAGGGTCTGAGATTAATGAGAACCCCTCGATAAACCTCCAATAATATCCAGCTAATCCTAGGAAACTCTAGATTTCTGATACATTCTTCGAAGCCTCCCATTTCATTACTGCCTCTATCTTCTTCGAATCCACTTGAATACCTTGTTCATTTGCTATGTGACCCAGAAACATTACTTGATTCAACCAAAATTCACATTTACAGAATTTAGCATATAGCTACTTTTCTCTCATAATCTGTAAGATCCCTCTCATATGTTCAGTGTGTTCTTCTCTGCTCTTTGAATACACCAAAATGTCATCAATAAACACTATCACAAACCGATCTAGGTAGAGCTGAAACACCTTATTCATCAATGTCATGAATGCATCTGGGGCATTAGTTAAGCCAAACGGCAACACTAAAAACTCGAAATGCTCATACCTGCTCCTAAAAGCACTCTTTGGTACATCAACCTCTGGTATCTTTAGCTGATAATACCCAAATCTCAAATCTAACTTAGTGAACACCTGATCTGCCTGCAACTGATCAAAAAAGTCATTAATTCTAGACAATGGGTACTTATTCTTTACTATAACCCAATTCAATTGCCTATAGTCAATACACAGTATCAAAGTGCCATCTTTCTTCTTTATAAATAGGAATGGAGATCCCCAGGGTGAAACACTGGGTTTAATGAATCCCTTTTCAAGCAATTCCTGCAACTGAGTCTTCAACTCCTTGAGTTCTACAAGTCCCATCCTATATAGGGGAATAGATATAGGAGCAGCACTTGGAACTAGATCAATTGTGAACTCTATTTCCCGATCTGGAGGTAAGCCAGGTAACTTTGCAAGAAACACATCTAGGAATTCCTTAACCACAGGAATGTCTTGTATATTCTGCTCAGCTTTAGTATCAATAATGTGGGCTAGATAAGCCTCACATCTCCCTTGCACTAACCTTAAAGCACTTATGAATGAGATCAGTCTGGCTGGCACTGCTTGGCTAATACCTCCAAACACTACTCTCGGTTGATTAGGAGATTATAAAATTACCTCCTTAGTATAGCAATTCATAAAGGCCCTATGAGCAGTGAGCTAATCCCTGTCTAGAATAACATCTATCTCCTTTAAATCTAACACAATTAAGTCTGTTTCCAACTCTACCTGATCAATTCGAATCAAACACCTTTTGCAAACCTCTCCTACCACGGCGGTACTACCTAACGGTGTACTCACTTCTAATTCATATCTAAATAACTCTCGATCATAATGCAATTTAGATGCTAGGTAATGTGCGATAAAAGAATGTGTAGATCCAGGATCTAGCAATGCAAAAGCCTCAAAATTAAAGATAAGTAGCACACCTGCAACAACTTCAGGAGCATCCTGAGCCTTCTATCTAGTCATGGCATAGACTCGAGCCTGAGATTGTGGTCAATTACTCTGTATGTTGGTCCTGACAGAAGGACTTCCGGAACTCATTCTTCCCCTACCAAGGCCTCTATTTCCAAACCCATTGGCTCAGCTATGTTAAACTATAGTTTTTGTCACCACAACTTCCTCTCCTACCAGACTATGCTCTAAACACAACAGAACAGTCCCTAGCCTGATGATCAAATGAGCCGCATTGAAGGCAGGCTCCTGTCAACTTCTAGCATTCACCACTTTGCTTCTTCCCACAATGCTCACAAGTCAGTAACTGACTTGATACTACACCTCTACTGTTGCCAGACTGAACAAAACTATCCCTATGTTTGAACCTCGACTGTTTTGATCTAGTCAGTAGTCTGAAAGCTCGAGTCTGACGCTTGCTGAACCTTTTATTAGAACCGCCCTGAAATTCACTATACCTCTTCTATTTCTGTCTAGACTCTGATCTCTACTCAGACTGACTGTCCCATAACAATTGCTTTATTCGGATCGAGGATGCTCTAAGCTCAGTGAAACTGCTTAAGTTAGTAAGAGCTAGCCTTGTCCGAATCTCCACATTCAACCCATATTCAAATCTCCTGCACTTATCTTCCTCGGTTGAAATAAAGAAAGTAACATATTCCATCAGCTCATTGAATTTAATCTCATATTCTACCACAGACATCCTGCCTTGCTTCAGATCCAAAATTTCCTTCATGTTTCTATCCAGGTAGATCTTGGGTATATAATTTTCCTTGAAGACCCTCAAGAAGTCTTCCCATCTTAAACTACAAGGCCTTATGGTACTGCTTGGAACAGTTTTCCACCACTAGTAAACTGGGCCTTGTAGTAGAGAAACAAGATAGTCGAACCTCTCATCCCACTCATAGTTTATCTAGTCAAATACTTTCTCTATTCTCTCTAGTTATCCCTTGGCCTCTGCAGGGTCTATACTTCCATAGAAGTCCACAGCCCCCTGCTTTCGTAGTTTATAGTACCTCCTTTCTCCTTTCTTAGGAATTCTTGGAGGCATTCCCTCAGGTAGAGACATAGATGACTCTCTACTGGCTCTTTCTAATCCTAGGTCAGCTAATTATTCCATTTGATCACCTATGGTGGATGACCTACAATAAACAATAACTTCAATTATCATCCGAAATTCTAACAATATGTCATGCCTAACATTTTTACATATCCCTATGGATGCCAACCATGCTCTGATACCGCCAACTTTAACACCCGACTCCCATTTGACACATGCATGTGCACCTTTCAGACACACGTGCACATGCGCGATAGAAATGGTGTGTTAACCATTTCACTTTCACTATATCACATAGCATCATAAGTAAAACCATAAATAACACATTTTCTGAAAACCAAAATTTTACTCATTTCATTTCTCAAACTATAACGTAAACTGTAGCATTAACCAACATCAATATTTTACAATGTCAACCTAGAGTGTTTATAACTCAGTTTACATAATTTGTTACATACATGAGGAAACTAAACAAAAATGAAAACAAACTATTCCTTTAGCCCCAGCTGATTGACCTTTGAGCCATGTTCTTTTATCCAAAAGTTATACCAAAAACCCTTCTCAGTAGTCTTAGGAGTTAAGTCGTCTTTCTCTCGAACCTGAAAATGTCAATGTTGTAATTTGGTTGAGTTTTGCGAACTCAGTTGAGTAACCATCCTCGATGGTTCACTCTTGTCATGTAACACACAAGTTAAGTCATAATAATTTACATCATCTCAATTTTCATCATATAATAACAGAAAACACTTTGTACTCATTTGTCCCATTTCAAAAATCCACACATTTCATCATTTCATTAAAATCATGCAAGACATATTCATCACACATTTCATACAATGCAAGATCTCAAAACCTTGCAATTGCTCACTTTAGTCATATCATATGTGTGTGCAATGTTTATGAGACTCAAATTTATTCACTACATTGTTATGGCCGAGTGCTTTGTTCACTATCCCGTATCCATTGTAGATACCAGGCTCTATCGTATTGTCCTATATCCATTTTGCATACTGGGCTCTATCATACAAATTGAGCCATAGGCTCTTACCATAAATATTTGAACTTTAAGCTCTTTTTCGTTAGCAACTCCGTTCATAACTGCTTTTATACTTCATGCATTCATGGAATAAATGCATTTCACATTATCAATCATCATATTCAATAAACTTCATTTGCATTCCCATTCAGATTCACATTTCTCATTCATAAGTATCTTCGAACTTGGTCCGACATTCAACATATAAGTTGAGAACACATTTATTCAATCACATTCACATTCAAGGAACACTTCCGATATGTATGCATACATCAAACGCCTCGAACATTTTATGTCCAAAAATTATTACACAACATCACATATCAATTCATATTCACATTCAAGAAACACTTCCAATGTGTTATTCATACAACTAACGCCTCAGACATTTTATGTCCAGAATTCAATACACAACATCACATATCAACTCAATTAAAAATTAAACAAACAATCAAGGTGAGATCATCTTAGGTTACTCACTATTGCTCCCTTTTTGCTTATTGCCTTGAAGTTTCAGACAAATGTAGAAGCGGTCGCTCTATTTGCTCTTCTATATACAATCAAAGACAATTTCATGTTATCAAATTGTTTATGTAACTAAATGTGAATTTTTATAAATGTATAATGTCACATGCATGTTCAATGACATATGCCCGGGTATACTTCTGCGATAAACCGATGCAAAGATCAATTATATTCCAAATGTATCAAAATTCATAAACTCATTAGCTATTCCAATTTTTTCTTAGAACCCACTTTTGGGTCAACTTTGCATATTACTTATGACAAGGAAAATGGAGTTTTTTGACAACACATCCTTCTAAACAACTGTTCCTCTATGGCTCAAGTTTCTAATGACTCTAAGATCATACAATTTGGTTTATTATTCTACATGTTATGCTCAAAATACCACAGACTATGCACTTTCAAAAGTTTGGCTAGTGCATGATTGGAGAATTAGTGCACTTGAACTTGTAAAACTCATATCTCTCAATAGAAAGAATTTATCAAATA
This sequence comes from Erythroxylum domingense, assembly GCA_025594535.1. Taxonomy (NCBI): domain Eukaryota; kingdom Viridiplantae; phylum Streptophyta; class Magnoliopsida; order Malpighiales; family Erythroxylaceae; genus Erythroxylum; species Erythroxylum domingense. The sequence continues at coordinate 9,150 of JANQBM010102163.1, read as the reverse complement.
TTTTTCCTTTTATTACAGAAAGATTTTTTTGGGATTCTCAGTTGGATAGGATGATATATAGAGTATGGGAGTCGAGAGCACGTACATGTTATCGCGACTTTGTTGGTGCGATACGCAGGGCGGCTATACAGCCGCCTTACATTTCTGAAGAAATATGGAGTCGTTGGCTGCAATATTGGACATCACTTGAGGCGATGTTAGTTTCACAACATAATTTGGCCAACAGACATGGAGGACCCGAGGGAGAGAGTCTTCTCATATATACGAGAGGATCAATTACCTACCAAAAGCATGCGTAGAGACTTATAAGTATCTATAATTAACAGTTATATTCTCATCTCTTTTCTTTGCTGTATTTTAATTGAATTTGTTTTATAAAATCTATTTTACTTATAATTAATATTTTATTCCTATGCAGGAAAAATCTATGGACATGACACCTACACCCCGTCAACTATTTCTGCACACTCACACTAAGAAGCATGACGAGGTGACATTCGTCAACGATCGTTGTAGAAAAGTCAATGTAAGTGAAATTTATGATTTAATATTAATAATATGCTTAATAATTATCACTTACTAATATATAAACATTGCTTTTTGATAGGACCAAATACAGCAAACCATTGAACGGCGGTTTCAGCAATCTTATAATGTTGATGAGGCTCACACTTATCTTGAAGCAGTAGGTGGTAGGGATCATCGTGGGAGGATATTCGGATTAGGATCATTTACGAATACTTATTATTCACAATATTCCACTTCTAGTACAGTAGCATCTGCTAGGCGGTCCAACAACAGTAAAGTGGAAGCGCTTGAGAGCACAGTGCAGACATTGTCGACTCAGTTGCAAGAGACGTTGGAATAGTTGCAACAGTCGATAGCAGTGCAACAATAGTCAATGCTGCTGTATGCTCAACTCTGTCAGGAGATGGACGAACTGAAAGGTAAGGACAGTAGGTCACGTCACCAACCAGACGATCCACCAACTCCTGATCAGTAGTGTAGTATTGGTTATGTAGTTAGTATTACAAATACTTATTATTTACAATGTAACGTTTTTATTATCAATTAAGATATTTTAATTTTTAATCATTAATCAAAATTTCTATTTAACTAAATTAAATGTATATTATAAATATTTAATTATTAAAATTATGATTCAATTATAATTTAAATATAATGAAAATATATATTTTTTTAAATTAAGCAATAACTTTACCTATGGAAATAACCATTCGTCGGTAAATTCTAACTACTTTACCAACGGTAGAAGAATATATTCCGTTGTTAATTAATAAAATATATCGACAGACGATAAATTCTATCGGTAATTGTTAAGCAAATTTATGGACGAAATACATGTTACTGTCGGTAAATTACCGACGGTTGGAGAACATTTTGTAGCTAAAGTTACATACGGTTAAAGAAATTACCATCAGTAAATTTAGCATTGGAAATTTGTTAACCCGTCGGTAATTTACGGACAAAGCAACTGTGAAAGTCAGTACATTTTTACTACATTTACCGATGGTAAATTATTCTCCAACGCTAAATTTACCAACATAATGTTCTTGTACTATCGGTAAATTTAGCTACAGCCAATTTCACGACGTTTTTGTCTATCCGTACATTCCGTCAATAATATTTGATACCGACGGAATATTTATGTTTTCCGTCGGTATTTTCTGTCGCGAAATGACAATTTTCTTGTAGTGGATATCCACAAATTAGAATCTTTATATCAATAGAAAACTAAGAGAATAATCTACAACATTTATGAGGACAATATGGTATGACTGGGCTTCAATCAATACATTTTATTCGGTCAAAATAGGATACGATTTCTGTTAAAGGTAGTGCTATAGCCAATACTAGAACTCAACTTCAAGCTAACTTTGAAGACCCTTAAGGACAGAATTAAAATTCAGTTCCTTCATGACACTAGTAGCCATATGTTTCTATATTACTCTCCATCAAAATTCATCCAATTTGGATCTTCACAGAGCAAGTTATGGCCAAAATAATAATGTCTGTCCAATAAAACACTCCATTCACTAATAAATTTTCTACACTTCTTTATACACCATTTTCATAATCAAGTTAACCCAAAAGCATCACTACATCAATTTATGCACCATTACTCGTTATTTATGTAAAACCAAGGCATTTACATGATCATTTCACCACTCACGTTTTCCACACATAATTTCATGGTCATGACCATCAATCTCAAATTACTCAAATGATTTACATTTAACATTACCCATGAAGATTAAAGCATAACTTACTTGATTAATCCTCCAAAAATTTCAAACTCTTCAAGATCTCTCTTAACCCTAGTTCTCTATACAACCCACGTACATTATCCTTTAAGTAGAAAATAGGCTAGGTTTTCATCAGCAAGGTGAGAGCAACAACATCTTGGAGTGGCTAGTGAAAGATGGTAACAAAGCTTAAGGTGGTGAGGGTTAGTATGAGAGTGTCGTGAGAAGGAGAGAAGAAAGAAGAAGGAAAGAACATGTAATAAAAGAGAAGAATGAAAGATAAAGATGATTGTCTTTCATATGGGTATAACATGAGAGGTGTGTGGTGAGTGTCAATGACACTTGTCACATGTCCTCTTCTTATGGTACCAATTGTTATATAGCAAATAGTCCATTTGTCTCTACATCTTTAAGCCACTTGTCATTAAATTTCCAAGTCATTGTTACCCAACTTCTCATGCCATTTGTCAATAAGTCCTAATGCCACTTATCAGTAAATTGTACTACCACGTGTCATTTATTTCTACTACTATGTGTCAATTATTTTTACTATCATTTGTCAATTGTTCTGCCACTTGGGATTGTTCCTAGTCCAAAAATACCCCAAATTTTAGAAAATTTCCTAAAATTCTCCAAATATTCTGCATCAATACTTATACACACAAATTTAATTTTCAGTGCACAAAAACCATAATTCGTACCAAAAATCACTTTTATAAATCCTTATACCCAGAAAATTTCAATGATGCATGTATAATTATTTTAATGAGTGTCAACATTTTTCACGTGTATGAGTATGCCATATGATGCATAAAATGTACTTTTAACTTCCCAATAAACTCTCGTGAAAAGAATCCTATGGTCCTAACCCTGATCATGGGGTAATGGGATGTTACAATTCTCCCCTCCTTAAGAAATTTCATCCTCAAAATTCTTTCCTGATTGAGGAAACATGTAGGGATATTACTTTCTCTTATGTTCCACTTTTTTCCAAGTTGCTTCCTCACTCGAGTGATTTTTCCACAGGACTTTAACCAATGGAATTATCCAATTCCTTAACTATTTTGATTGATATCCTACTATCTTGACCAGCTCCTTAACATAACTTAGATTACTAGTAACTTCAAATTCTTGAGTCAATAATACATGCATTGGATCTGATCTGTATCCCCTGAGCATACTCACATGGAGTACATTATATATCCGAGACATTTCAGTTGGTAAAGCCAATCTATACGTCAATGGTCCTATCCTTTCAAGGATCTCATAAGGACCAATATACCTAGGACTCAACTTACCCTTCTTGCCAAATCTCAGAACTCCTCGCTAAGGCAAGACTCTCAAAAATACTTTGTCTCCCACACTGTATTCCATATCCCTTCAATGTTGATCCACATCGCTCTTCTGTCTATCTTGAGCTACTTTAATTCTACTTCTGATCAGTTTCTCCTTATCCACAGTATCCTGTATCAGTTCTGGACCTTCTTCCATTATCAAACCTTCCTCATCCCAATATAGAGGCGATCTACATCTTCTTCCATACAATGCCTCATACGATGCCATTCTGATGTTATTATGATAGTTGTTACTGTATGCAAACTCAATCAGAGCTATATAATAATTCCAAGTTCCTTACAACTCCAATACATATGCTCTAAGCATATCATCAACAGTCTTGATTATCCTTTCTCTCTGTCCATCTGCTTGAGGATAAAATGCAGTACTAAAGTTCAACTTTTTACCTATAACCACCTGTAGAGTCTTCCAAAACCTCGAAGTAAATCTGGGATCCCTGTCTGATACAATGGACACTAGAATCCCATACAGTCTAACTACCTCATCTATATACCTCCGATCTAACTGGTCTAGTGAGTTATTCTCCCTCATTAGTAAGAAATGGGTCGACTTAGTTAATCGGTCCACTACAACCCCTATAGCATCATTTTTTCTCGAAGTCTTAGGCAAACCTATAATAAAATCCATAATGATTCATTCCCATTTCCACTCTGGATTAGGCAACAAATGTAGCTTCCCAATTGGAGCCTGATGCTCAGCCTTAATCTGCTGGCATGTTAAACACTTAACTACATAGTCAGCTACTTGCTTCTTCATTCCTAGCCACAAAAAATGCTTCTTTAGTGTATTATACATCTTGGTGGTACCACGGTATATAGTATACACTGCTACATGTGCCTCCTCCAGAATCTATTTCCTCAATTTATCCATATCAGGTACACACAACCTTTGTTTCAACCATAGTATCTCATCTCTCAATTCAAATTCAGAATGAGGATTCATTTTAACTTTCTCAATCAGTTTCACCATTTCGGGATCTTTACTCTGAACTCTTCTAATTCGATCATGTAACATCGGTCTTAACTTTTGTGTAGATGTAAATGCCTCATTATACTTTAGATTAAACTCCACATTCATAACTCTCAATTGAATCAAGCTCGGTAACCTCGATAACTGAATTTAAGCTACACTTTCATTTAACTTCTTGCTTAACACTGGCGCTATAGTCAATCGATAGTTCAATTCCTCAAAAGTTTTTTGACAATCAGCATTCCATCTAAAAACTGCATTCTTCCTCAGAAGTTTAGCAAGAGGGGCTGAGATTAATGAGAACCCCTCGACAAACCTTCGATAATATCTGGCTAATCTTAGAAAACTTCAGATTTTTGATACATTCTTCGGAGCCTCCCATTTCATTACTGCCTCTATCTTCTTCAGACTACTTGAATACCTTGTTCATTTGCTATATGACCTAGAAACACTACTTGATTCAACCAAAATTCACATTTACTGAATTTAACATATAACTATTTTTCTCTCATAATCTATAAGATCCCTCTCAGATGTTTAGCATGTTCTTCTATACTCTTTGAATACACCAAAATGTCATCCATATACACTATCAAAAAGTGATCTAGGTAGGGCTAAAACACCTTATTCATTATTGCTATGAATGCAACTGGGGCATTAGTTAACCCAAACAACATTACTAAGAACTTGAAATGCCTATACCTACTCCTGAAAGCACTCTTTGGTACATCAGCCTCTGCTATCTTTAGCTTATAATACCTAGACCTCAAATCTAATTTAGTGAACACCTGAGCTCCCTGTAGCTATCAAATAAGTCATCAATTCTAGGCAATGGGTACTTGTTCTTTACTGTAACCCAATACAGTTGCCTATAGTCAATACACAGTCTCAAAGTGCCATCTTTCTTCTTCACAAATAGGACTGGAGCTCCCCAGGGTGAAACACTAGGTCTAATGAATCCCTTTTTAATCAATTCCTACAACTGAGTCTTCAACACCTTGAGTTCTACAGGTCCCATCTTATATGGGGGAATAGATATAAGAGCAGCACCTAGAACTAAATCAATTATGAACTCTATTTCCCGATCTAGAGGTAAGCTAGGCAACTCTGCTGGAAACACATCTAGGAATTCCTTATTCATAGGAATGTCCTGTATATTCTGCTCAGCTCTAGTATCAATAATGTGGGCTAGATAAGTCTCACATCCCCCTTGCACTAACCTCAAAGCACTCGTGAATGAGATTAGTCTGGCTGGCACTGCTTGGCTAATACCTCTGAACACTGCTCTCGGTTGGTTAGGATATTCTAAAATTACCTCCTTAGTATAGTAATTCATGATAGCCCTGTTAGTAGTGTGCCCTAGGCCAATGGACTTATGTGACTTTTGTACTGACATTTTGACTTATTAATAATATATTATGAGGTATTCTTTCATATATGCATGCATATTATTTAGGTAATGTGATTTACATTCCATGAATAGTATTAGGCTTATGTCATCAAGTATGTGACTTGAGAGTAAAACTATAAGCATTATAATACTATTCTAAAATGTCCCTGGTCAATCATTATTGGTGGAACAATAATGAATTAAGGCTAGTATGTGTTTTTATTAATGATCACATTTTACTAATCATAAATATGAGTTATCAAATCAGATACATAGATATATGTTAGAGAACATATATTGGACCGACCCACAAAGAGAACACTACATGGTTTTATGTCATTTGTGATTCTCAATATGGTTTGACTTTAATCCTTTGACCTGAATTCATCATGGTTCCCTATATGAGGAATTCAGTGTTTTGACATTAGACTGAGTTATCTTTAACCGGATAACAAGTATTCTTATGTTGGACATTAAATGAATCATGCAGATGGCTGTGAATGACGTAGATGGGATTTGTATCTCTCTTAAATGGGAGAGATATCATTTAGGTCTCTTGACAAGTATGACTGAAGAAATGCATGGTCATGCTCAAATGAATTAATGAGGAGTCATCAATGCCATTTGTTATAGTCAGTCAACTTGGGAATCAAGAAACTATGATTAATTAAAGGTTGACATGTACCAAGCCTTGTGAGTAATCTTGATATCGTGTTACAAAGGGACTGAGTTTATAACCATGGTTATAGGTTAAATAGGATTACGGATCCTCATTTGATTTGGGTAGTCATAATGTCTTGCTAGAGGCCACTTACGACTTATAGGCCTTGAAGTTTGATCAAGCCCATTGCCAACATCAAATGAGCCTACAGGGTCGCACACAAAGAGTGATGTGGGCTTATTCTCTTGGGCCTAATTTATTAGGCACTGAATAAATATATGTGGATATATTTATTAGGCTATATTGAATTAAGTTGTCGGGCTTTTATTATATGAGATATAATATGGGCCAAAACTTATTGGGCTTCCATAATCCTAATGGGTTTAGGATTATGATATTCTTATTCCTAATAGGAATAGGGATTAGGTTTTCTCTATAAATAGAGAACTTATGTCTCATTAGAGAAGATACAAAACCCCTAGCCACCTAGACCTAGCCGTTCGTTCTTCTTCTAAGAGAAAAATTGTGTAGCGTTCTAAAGTGTTTTAGAACGTGCTAGCACACATTAGCCACTACTCGGATTGTTCATCCTCGTGTGGATACCAGTAAAAGATCTTCGCGTGTTGCAGCATCTACAAATATGAAAAAAAATACCTATCTGGGGGTAATTCGGTACACGTTGTGATAGTTTCGGTTATATTTCTAGTTATGTAGTTTCAGCTAACAAAGCATAAGAAATGAAGTCCTATGGTCCCTTCCACTGCGTATTGTGAATACCTGGGCCATAGACGATCTAATAGGCCCTATGAACAGTGAGCCAATCTATGCCTAGAACACAATCAAGTCTACTTCCAACTCTGCCTGATCAATTTGAATCAAACACCTCTTGCAAACCTCGCTTATCACTTGGTACTACCTATCGATGTACTCACCTCTAATCCATATCTCAATAATTCTCTATCACAATGTAGTTTAGATGCCAGGTAAGGTTCGATAAAAGAATATGTAGATCTAGGATCTAACAATGGAAAAGCCTAAAAATTAAAGATAAGTAGCACACCTACATTAACATTAGGAGCATCCTGTCTAGTCATGGCATAGACTCGATGTAGCACCTCGTTACCATGGGGTACATACCAGAACACCCTAAGGACATTCTAGTACATAACCTATGATAATAGTGCACTACGTTCAATCACAACATTCACTTAACATGGTATCATCATTCTTAGTTCTTTTATAAGACATCATAAAGAAAGTCACAAATTTTTAAAACTAAAATTTCCCCATTCCATTCCATAAATCCAAACTTATTTACATTGTACCTTGTTAAATACCATACATGTACATCATCATATCCTAATACAAAATATGCTACATGATATAGGAAAATATACAAAAAGTCTATCTAATCTTTCCAACCCCAGCTGATTGATCTTTGAGTCATTTCTTCTTTATCCCAAAAGTACAAGTCTATATAGCTTGTAGCGTCTCTTAGTAGCTAAAGCCGTCTCTCAGTCCTGAAAAGTCAACGTTGCAATTTTGGTGAGTTTTGCGAACTCAATAAGGTAACCATCATCGATGGCTCAATCAATTCATGCATCACATCAATACACGTAACATATTTTTCACATCTTTACATATTCATAAAATATCACATGTCACTTTCAGAACAATCATAATGGTCATTTCATTTATGTAAAATACACTTATTAAATATAAATGCAATGTATATGACTCAGTTTCATTTGTTACTTTGTTGTGATCCAGTGTCTTTTTACTAGCTCATATCCCTTTGTGGATACTGAGCTGTATCAATTATTGTCCCATATCCCTTAGTGGATACTGGGTACATGCACAACTGAGCCAAAGACTCTGATCACATTCTGAGCTTTAAGCTCTTTTACTAACGACTTCGGTCACAACTACCATTATATTTCATGCATTCATGTAATGAAATGCATAATACATATTCAATGATTACACTTATTCAGTCACATACACACTCTTTCTTATTCATATTTTTCATCAGACGTTTAGTCCGGCAATTAACATTGAAGTTGAGAACAAATAGTTAGTGATATTCACATTCGAGTAGCACTTCCAATACAATCCTGAATATAGAGCTCCTCGGACAATCAATTGTTCAGAATCAACACAATCAATTTCACATTCATAAGATAATTTAAACATATTCTAACACAAAAAAGTAATTAAGTGAGACTATCTAGGTTACTCACAGGTCATTCCCGAAGCTAATGCCTAGATGTTTCGGCAATGTCTGGATGTTGACATTCTAGTTGTTTGTCTATATCACACTGATCGGCTGTGTGGTTGAATCTTTTGATTACTCCCTGAGGAAGTGAATAAAAAAATTAATTCCAATAATTTCAATATAGAGTGCAACCCCAGGTCCTCTCACTTAATCGAAACCTAGAGCAAATGATCTAAGCTAGCCTAATTGTCATGAAATGCAAACTAAATTAGTTGAGAGTGGGGTTTTGGGA
>JANQBM010100831.1:0-26667 GCA_025594535.1 Erythroxylum domingense | reverse complement strand
ATGAGCATGAGATGTGTTTTCCTAATTTCTCTGATTTACCTCACTTGGACCCGTTCCTCTGGTCCGACCCGTTCTACGGAAACGGGATGTTACAAACAACCCAACAATTTTAACCTTTTTTATTTTGCTTTCTGTGTTTTATTTTCTTTACTATTGTCTATATCTTTTGTAGGCTACTTTTAATGAAATTTCTTAAAGTTTTATCTCACTATAGTTATATGAAAATATGGGAGAATTCTCAACCTTTATTTCCTACTTTGATTGATTTTATCATATTAACTATTTTTTCATAAATGTAAATGTCATATTTAAGTGTAGGGGTTGAATTTTTTAAAATTCTCCATTAGTTTTTGTGTTAAATAATGTTGTTTCTTTATTAAATTTGTTATTTGATATGTTTAGGGTAATTTTACATTTTTATTTTTCTAATTATGGATATATATCACAATTCAAGAGCCAAAGTTCATAAAGGAGGAGACATAGTTGAAAGAAGATGGAAAAATTAAGTTTAAGCATGAATTAGGGATTATAGACTATAATTGGTGCTGAAATCAATCTTGAAATAACCTAGGTAGTGTTAAGAAATAGAACAAAATTAGTGTCGATATAAGAAGTATTTCTGATGTTGGACTCATTAGTGAAGGAAACTATAAAAATTATATAACAAAACTAGTGTTAGTTATAAAGTGTGTCTAATGGTGGTCTCATTCTGAACCCTAACATTATAAAAGGAATAATTGTGATTTTTCTAACCTAAAACCCCCCTAAACTCTCTTCCTTTCACCTCTAGACCTAAAATTTTGACCCAATCTCAACTTTAAACACTAATTTTGACCTTTCAAACACAAAATATTTCCTTTAAATACAAAACCCACACCCAAACCATTATGCAAATTTTCTCATAATGGAGCCAAAGAATGGGGATTTTAATTTTCAAGTGTTTTAAGAGCCATTGAAGCATATGTTTTATGTTCAACAGTGTCCAAGTAGCTTGTTTTTATTATTTTTTATAGTATTAGTTCACTAAAGTTTGTATTTTGAGCTAGATTGAGAAGAATTTAGATTATGTGTACTGTTGTTATGAATTTATGGAGTCCTTGACTTGACGTTGAGGAATTTGAGATTATTGTGGAACATTATGCTACCTTACGGTATTGTGCTCGTTGGAGTTGGAAGAAGTGCATATAAGTGTATAGTGAAATAGTGAAGTTTAGTTGTGGTACACTATTGGTTATGTGATTTTGTGTTAAAATAACGCCTATAAGATATAATAGGATAACAAGAAGTGATGTCCCCACCTTACATACAATACCATCATTTTTAGAAGGAATTTCACAGTTTATAAGATGGAGAATGAGGAATGTTACAATAAAAGGAGCAATATTCATATGGTCATGGAGAAGAACATAGTCCATAATATTGACTAGATCTTTAAGATTCAAGATTTCTTAAGGAGTTTAAATTGGGATCTTTTGTTGAATCTTTGAGGTAACTACTACCCATATTTGGTGAAAGAATTTTATGATAATAGTAAGGACAAAGCCAAACCAATGCCTTTGGCCTTTTCCTCCTACATTTATGGCACTACAGTTTTGACATAAGAGGAGACTATAGAGGAGTACCTCATATTGCAAGTAGAGGAGGGACAATTGAACTTTCTTAGTGGAAGGCCATTAGGGTATTATAAAAGGGAGTCAGAGAGATACTCCATATATGATCAGATTTTAGATAACTTACTCTATAAGGCAAAAGTATTTTTTATATAATCACCTAGTCATCCAACCCTGATTGATAGCTTAAATATTGAACCATAATGTCCAACCTTAGTCTAATGGGTTGAATCAGATATAGATCATCAACTTATAACTCATGGACTTCCTCTTTAACAATTTAGCCAATGCTCCACTAATATAGTTATCTTCTTTACTATAATTCATTAGGAATGTGGTTCAAAACTAGTCATCGGACAAAGAATTTTATATTTTTAATGCTTATCAGTCAATTGCCAGTAAAATAGGAGGTACACCTCTTTAGTTTTAGTGTTGTGAAGATCGAGAGGCTAATTATATTGATGATGATTAGATAACACTATTTAGGTTTACTTAGGAGAACAACAGAAGGGTTAATCTATGTTGAATTAATAAAGGATAGCTGAATAACCCGAGGTGAAAGGTGGGGAGGAGTAATGATGACAAAGATGCTAAAGGTCAAGGAAGGAACATAAAGACTGATGATAGGCCTAAAAGGATTTCAATGTAGTAACTAGCATTGTCTATTAAGAAATTTAAATGACAAATAATGATGACGAATGCCAAGCTAGATACTATGTGGGCCTACTATAATGATTTCCACCACCACCTCCACCTTAGTGACTTTGGACCTCTCTTACTTCATGCATATAGTTTATAATGCTTTAGATTTTTTTAATATATTGTTTAACTTTCACTTTGTTTTTGTTTTTGTTATTTTGTGACTTAATAATATTGAAAGTTTAGTGCAATTTTTATTTTGTTATTAATGAGCCTTCATAATTATTTTTTAATGTGTAGATTTTGACTTTGGTTCAATACTTAAGGACAAGAATTTCCTTGTTAGTTGTTCAAGTTTTAAGGGAGTTTTATATATCTTTTTATTTATGTACTCTTGATGCACAATATTGAGGATAATATTATTCTAATTGAATATGGGAAGTTTATAGATTTTTCTAATTGCATAAAATGTTTAAAAATTTTCAAGACTTTTGTGTGTTTAGTTGGTTTTTAGGTTATGTTTAGGATATCATTAGTAGTTTTTGGGTAGATAGCATAAGTTTATGCATGATTCTAAATGAGATGGATTGTTAAAATTATATGCATAATATAATTAAGTAATTTCCATGCAAATTTTGACTTAATGAATGTTATAAATTTGTTAAGTGATAATGATAATATTTGACTTGAGCGATCCAGTGAGGAATTGAGCCTTCACGCAATTTTTTATATTTCTTATATAGATATCTACTTTGATTTTGAATTTTTAGAACTTCAATTTTTTAGATTACATGTAAGATTTTTGCAAATATAAAATAATAAAGGCATTTAAGATTTGCATTTGAGCCAAATTGTCAATCTTTTTATACATTAATCCATTAGTGAGTCCCTTTCAGCCTTATATGAATTTTAAATTTTTTTCTTAGTAACCTTTTCTCGAAAGAACCTTGTAACTAAAATAAAAAGGTTTTCTTAATTTATGATTAGTAGAGCTTTTGCTTGTGATTTGATTTAATTTATGGAATGGAATATAAGAAAATAAGTGTAGGAGAGAGGGTTAAGTGCATGGAAATGGCAATGAAAAAAGGGAATATCATATCAAGTTGAAAAAAAAGAAAATTGAAAAAATTGAAAAAGAAAAGAGAAGAGAAAAAGAAAAGAAAAAAAATTTGAAAATTGATTGGCAAGGATTCTTATAATTAAAAAAGTATTAAGGAAAAGAGTACGTGTAAGAATATAAGAATTAACAGAATAATAGTTGAATTATTTTCTCTATATTTATTTGTTATTGCTTTACTAATTATAAATTTTTTTGTTCTCCTTTATTCTTCTTCTTTGTTAGCCTATTTAACATTTTGGCCTCATTACAATCTTAATCAAAGTCCTTTTGATTTTTTTCTTGTCCATATCTATTTTAATAATTGAGACTATAAAGTTTTCAAGCCTATAATAAGTTCAATTTTAACAGAAGATGATGAGAGTGCCTTACCCATATTTTAAACATTTGTGATATATACTGAATTTTACTTTATACCTATGAAAAATACTACTAGCGATACTTAGGGGTTTAAAAGCTTGCTATTTTTTGTTTCAGTAGTTAGGAGTAATTAGTAGTTAATGTCTAATTGTTTTGATTTCTTCAGGACAAACAATGAGTTAAGTGTTGGGAAATTTGATGAGTCAATATTTTACATATTATTTAAGGTTGATTTATTTGGTATTCAACAACTTTATAAAGTGCTTTATATGATTTTTATTATGTTCTTCTATGTTTAGTTCATTATCTTATAAGTAAAGAATTTGAGGAAAAAACACGATATTTGGTGCAACTTTCTTCACAGTTACCCCATTGAAATAATTTTAGAGTTATTGGAAAGCTAACTTAACAGAAGACAACTTTGTGGAAGATATGAGAAGAAAATTATAACCTAAAGATGTCTAAAATTGGAGAAGTTAGAGGAATAAAGCATAATAGGTTTGTCTGTCTTTCACTAGGGTCTACGAGCTGAGATACTATACAATAGTAGTGCATGAGTTGATATATGACTAGTGTCATACTTGTCACTGAAGCTACATAAGAGAAAAGTATTATAAGACTGGAATTAATTATTAATGGTGTTAGGTGATGGTGTTTGAACAGGGAAAAATAAGGGTATATGATTCTTCAATTTTAAGAAATATAAGACTATTATTGTAACCCTATACTTGTAATAGAAGAAATCCAAAAGAGTTCTAGCCAATTTTAGTCGTTTTTAGGTAAGGTTTTTCATAGTTTTCTTCTTTCTTTGCATTGGAGGAAGATCAGGAGCAAGGATTGACGAAGCCTATGATATCATCTATCTCTATTTTTTCTACTTCTTTTTTAATGTTAATATTGATATGCTTATGTTTAGCTTTCATTATGTTTAATAGCTAGAAACTTTAGTTAGGAATATAACTTGTAAGGATTTATTCAATTATTTATACATATTTTAATTATTTCCTTTATTGAACTTGTTTTCTTTGATTTTAATGCTGGATTTGTGATTGGCCACCATAGACTCAATCTTAAGGATTGTATGAAAATTTGAAGGGTAAATTATGTTTTATATATTACGAGAATAAACACTTTAGTACTAGAGAACAATGAAATCCTAGACTTTAATGATAACTATATATATTAACTATACTTAATGAGTTTGATAAGGTTAAATTATGCTTCTCATATGGTAGTTACCTAATTAAATATACATGTGTATCTTGAAGGAGGATATAGATATATTAGGTTAATTTTAATTTTTTAACTTAGATAATCAATTATGTATAACAATTAAAATTCTTTATAAACGAACCTTTAATCCCTAATATTTAGTTTATTGATTTCTTTCAATAGTTTTTTTTTGTTAATTCTTTAGTTTAATTTTCTTCTACTTTTTGGTTTTATTTAGTTTGCTTGTTTAACTGAGATTAATAGGATTAGAATCTAGTTCTTTATAGGATCGATACTTTGGAATTACTCTATTTTGATTTATTTATGTATGATCAGCTCTATGAGTTTGAAGATATAAAGTAAATCACCAATGAATTTCTTCAAAAAGCTAAATAATAGCTTCAGATTTTTAAGGATGACTCATAAAATCTGAAGGCAAACACCCATTATTACTGGCAACTCTCAATCCATCCCATTAGTTAAGAAGAATGTTTATCATGTAATGCAATGGCTGCCCATATAATTGCTTAAAAGATTGGCCCATTCCCATATAAGAAGAAATTGGAATAATAAAACCACGTTATATTAGAATTGAGATTGATCTCATATATTCTTGATACATTTATTTTCCTTTTGATGGGGAAATCTAAAAACAAGAGCATGTTTTAATACATAAATAAGAATAAAAATATGAGATACCCACACTTTTCTGAGACAAATGCAGAAAACAAGTTAGTAAAAAGGCCCTGTCAAATTTAGGTAAATAATGACTATTTCAAATAAATTTTACAAGAAATTAGCAATTCAATAATAAAAATGAATATCTCAATGCTAAAATGAGAAAACATTGATTTCAAAAATAATACATTTAAATATTAGTTAGATTTAATTAAAGCAAGATTTAGTATAATCTGGTGTTAATTCTTTTGGAATGTGTGTTATCTAAGTCAATTTTATAAGAAATGATGATCATAGAACAAATTATATTATTTATTTTGGGTATCTTTGAATTGGATAAATTTACTTTTAGGGTTTTAAATTTTAAGGACCATGTTAACTGTCTATTTGATACTACGAACAATAAGTAACATGTTCACTTTATAATGAGAATACTACGATTAAGTATTTAACACAAAAATTTACTATGATTAAGTACAATAAATACTATATCTCAATGCATATGATATTATAACTCTAAACCATCAATACCAGTATTCTAAACAAAAAATACAAATTTTCATAATAAGTAAGTAAAAATGCCCTTTAATATAAGATATATTAGTTGAGTACATAAAATATTACGTATGATACCATATCTCCGTACTTTCAATTTCACTCATATGAAAAAAAGTTCTTATAACAAATAGGTAACACATTCATTTTATTATGACAATACCATGATTGAATATAATAAATATCATGTCTCCATACATATGATACCTCATCTCTAAATAGTCAATACCACTCGTATAAACAAAAAATACAATTGATAACATAATAGATAAGTAAGAACTTTAATATAAAAATATTATATTCAATTACACAAAATACCATGCCTTAGTATATATAATATTATAACTCTATACATTCAATACCACTTTTATAAACAAATATATCATGGCTCATAACAAATAAGCAACACGTTCACTGTATGATGACAATACTATGATTGAGTATAATGAATACAATGCCCCAATACATATGAAGCCATAACTTTAAACAATCAATAACAATCTTAGAAAAAAAATATCATCGCTTATAATAGATAAGTAATAAGTTTACTTGATCATGGGAATATTATGATTAAATACGTAAAATAGTTTGCCTCAATACATAAAATATGACAACTCAATACATTCAGTATTGTTACTATAAACAAAAAATAATTCTTATTCATAAAAGATATGTAACATTTTCACTTTATAATAAGAATATCATGTTTGAGGAAAATGAAAACCATGCCTTAAATATATGATACCATAACTCCAAACATTTAGTACCACTCTTATAAATAAAAAAACAATACCACCACTCATAATATATAATTAATATAATGACAATACCATGTTTAAGTATAAAGAAAACTATATCTTAATACATAATACCGTATCTTTAAACATTTAATGTCACTCTTATGAACATAAAATATTACCTCTAATAACTCAGTCACACCATAAAATTATAGGAGAGAGTGATTAATAAAAGAGTGAGAATACGTACACCTATTTTGGAGAACCAATTTAGTTTCATGCTAAGGATGTCAACAAAAAAAGCCATACATCTCCTAAGATACAGCAAGAAGAAGAACAACAACAACAACAACAATACCCATTGAGAGTCCTGCTGAAATGCAGGGTCTCCAAAATAGAACAGGGACTTCCATAGATCTCCTAATATGATTAATGGAATATTATAGGGGTACATATAAGGACCTACATATGGTTTTCATTGATTTAGAGAATGCTTATGATAGGGTGCTTAGGGAAGTCAAGTTAATGTGTTTAGAAGCTAAGGGAGTCCATATTGCCTATATGCAGGTTACTAGGGATATGTATGAAGGTGTTAAGACTATAGTAAGGAAGATAGGAGGAGATATATAGTATTTTTCTACCAATATCGAGCTACACTTAAGACTAGAGTAAGGAAGACAAGAGGAGATACAGAGTATTTTTCTACCGATATCGAGCTACACCAAAAATCCTTGTTGAGTACCTTACTGTTTGTAGTAGTTATAGAAGAGATTACCAACGATACCCAATAATATGTGCCTTGGTGTATGTTGTTTACTGATGACATTGTTTTAGTAGATGAAATAAAAGAGGGTGTTAATGGAAAGTTAAAAATTTTAAGGGATAAGTTAGAGTCAAAGGGCTTTACATTGAGCAGGACTAAGACTAAGTACTTAGAGTGTAACTTTTTAGGTTGTAGGGCTGCAACCAATATGAAGATCAAGATTGGTATGAAAGTTATACTATAGAAAGATTGTTTTTAGTACCTTGGATCCATCATCCAATATAGTGGCATAATAGATGAGGACCCAATTCACTGTATCAAATTAGGGTGGCTAAAATGAAGGAGTGCCTTTGGAGTTTTATATGACAAGAATATACCACTTAAGTTAAAAGATAAATTATATCATTTAGTAATTAGGCTAGCCATGTTTTATAGGATAGAGTGGAGGAGATGAAGATGGTCCATTAGATGTGTAACCTGCAAGAAGAGATAAGGTTAGGAATATAGTGGTAAGAGACAAGTTAAGGGTGGCTAAAATTGATAGTAAAATAAAGGATATAAGGCTTAGGCGGTTTGAATATGTCAAAAGGAGACATCATGAGACCCTAGGGAGAAATGTGAGAAGATTGTACTTAGGGATTGTAAGGGAAGAATAGGAAGACATAAGAAGAATTGGAAGGAGTTGATCAAGAACAATAAGGCCCTAATAGAGATTATCAAGGTCTTATCCTTCAAAAACTTTGTTTAAATAGGATACAATTAGAGGAACCCTACGTAGAGAGATCCTTCTCTTTTCATAGGCCTTTTAATTCTTTTCCTTCGATTATTGTGTCTTTTAATTAACCTAAATACTATTGTTTGTAGAACTTGCTCCTTTTTAATTTTGTTTATGTATTTTCACTTTTTTGTTATATATTTAATTACTTATTTGTTTTCTTTCTTATCTATTTATTTATTTACTTACGTTTTTCTTTATTTATAATAATAATAAGAATAATAATAATAATTATTATTATTATTATTTATATAGATATTTATTAATATTTATATAGATATTTGTTTATGTATTTAGCTATTGTTTTCTTCTAACCATTTTCAAAAACTTTTTTATCATGTAGGTTTATCGAAAATAGCCTCTTTATTAGCTACCGGTAAGGCTATGTACTTATGAATCTCCACAAATCATAAATCTTAGAGGGATTCCTACTAGGATGTTAATCCCTCTAGGATGTTGTTATTTTTTTACCATATAACAAATACTTTAACTTTTTAACGAGAATATTGTGTTTAAGTATAATAAATGTTATATCTCAATATAATCTACAAATGTATGGTTAGACATATAAATATATTATGAATCTTATTTATAAAAGATTTAAGTTGTTTATGCCACTACTTTACTAATGCAAAATAAAGAGAGTACATAAATGAAAATCAAATATCCCACCTCCATTTGAGTATAGGAAATTTGGGTGTTAGAAAAACATTGGGTCATTTAAATAAGGAAGTTAGGTACAAAATGTACTTAAAAAATATAATGTCTTTATCCCTAAATGCCTGCATAACCCTAAATGGTTGATCACCATATTGTTAATTCCACCACTTCCTTCTTTATATAATCATCCCTATTAAGTGATGCATTGTCCTTGTCATTATTATGGACATGTTTTCCTCAGTTAGGGAACAACTTGTGTTCTTTCTAGATGCCTTTATGATAAACATATATTCATGCTTAAGTCAATACCAATAACCAGAAATCATATAGTGATGCCGACAAATTTTATCATATAAAAAAATTGATCATTTAAAATACACAAAATTGTTATCTTACTAAGTAGGTCAACATAAATTCACCTATGAATTAGTAGTTTGTTTTCCTTATGAAGCCTCTTTTTAATGTGTCTTTAAAACATTAACTAGAATTTAAGTTTTATTTTTCTAACATTCTAAATACGATAACAAAATCTTGGACATTTGTACACAATCACAAGCTTTTGTTAGTTAGGTAGTAAAAGTTGATAGAAGAATATCACTTCATAGTATTGTATTGGAAATAATTTGATATATGAAACATAATTAATTATATTACGAATGAAAACAATTTTATGTTATATTAAAAAAACATGGTTTCTTAAATTTTTCTTAATTGTGTACATAATATTGAAACCTTGTCAATGACCTAACAGTAACTTACTCCATAGATAGTTGGTTAACGTACAAGAAGTTCATCATGTAAATTATATAAAAAATAACATATAAAGGGAGAAATTATAGCAACTGGACCATCATCTTTAGGAGAGGATACAAGATTGTTAGATAAACATAACCTATTATTGTCATGTATATCCAAACAGTGAGCAATCCGTATCATTTTGTGGGGATTGATATATTTGATACCTATGTAGGAACATGCAAATTTATAATGCCCTCATTCATAAAGGTGGTTAAAGGGAAGTGATCATGAACTCCTTTTTTTTTTCCTAAATCAAAAGGACACATCCAAACTTAAGTTACATATGTTTGTATAATAAAGCACTCAAAAGAAAATTTAGTAAATTTTGCATTGGTTTAAAATAAGGGACATGAGAAATTTACGAAAGAATTTCACACTTCTTAAACTAACTATTGATGAAAAAATGTAAATAGCAGTATATTTTACAGATCATAACCTTTAATCTTATTTAATATTATGGATTGAAGGAGTATAAGTTTGTTTTATTTTAATAATTAAAGAAATATATATCATATGTTATTCATTATTGGCTTATACCTATCCTCGTCGACTGAGATTCCCCATAAACATAACTTGTAATATGTGAACACAGCTGTGTTGCCATATGAATGTTCGTAAAAGTCAATGGTATTAACTATAAAATCAAATGTAAGGAATTTTTTATATTATGTATGAAATTTAGATAGAATTTACATTCCTAATAAAAGGAATTGGGTCTTTAAGATATGGTAGGAAAATTTTCGTAATCGTATAGATATTGATGAATAATAAATGCAATTATAGTTATGTAATATGTTTGAGTTCACTGAAATTCCATTCATTGTTTTTTTATTAAAGGTTTTTTTTGTTGAAATTGATTTATTTTATAAATTGAAAACAATTTATCAATTTTTTATAAAAATATACATTAAATTGAATTATTGCATGATTGTATATAATCTCCCTTCCTCCTTTGATCACATAAGGTATTTTATATTGTATGAAACACTAATATGCCTATACACTTACTCTTACCACAAGCACAAATGAGTATACTTAAGAGTTAAGCACCTTCAATTATAGTCTTTATAATAGGTTTAACTTTATTTATCATCATTTAGTTTGGGATGCTTCAAATTGTCTACAAAATTACTTATAAAATCAAACAAATGAATCCACATATAAGTGAAATTATATGTTGAAATTCATAAACTCATACTATATACTTTTTGGTAATAAAAAGGCAAGAATAGGTGACTTTCAATATCTTGGTCATTAAAGTTTGTATTTATTAAAATCCATGTTTTTCTTTAGGGAATATAAGTTAAACTAAATGATGTCCAACATGTGGGTATTCCTAATTATATTAGTTGGTAGATTATAAATAGAGTAGTACACAAATGATAACATGTGTGTATTGTTGCTAACTAATTCTGAACATCCTTACACAGTGATAAATATGGGCATGTTTGTTCCTATGTTAATTCCTGGATTAGGTTCAAGTGATTATGTTATCGTAAACATATTTATATATACGAGTGTCTATTACCTCTTGTGAATATCTATAATGGGTATAAGTTGAATGGATTAGATTGGTAACATGATTGTGTATATAATATTGTAATTGAGAAAATGAACCCCAAACACATTTTGACACACAAGTGTGCAGCAAACTATGTTCCTATAAAAAACATTAAAATAAGTGACATAATTAGACAAGCATGTACCAAATATTATAGACTAAGTTTCCCTACCATATTCACTATTTATAGGAAATAAAAAATATGTTGGAACTTGTAAAGATTACACCCATGATAGTAATATATTTTAAATATTTAATAGTTGTATGGCTTTAAGTAACCTTTCATATATAAATTTTTTAAAGGATTAATTTAAAAAAATCATAAATTTTGCAATTGTAGCCAGAACTTTAACAACTGACAATAAAATGTTCCAACTTTTAATTTTTTTAAGAAAGTTGTTAATTGTAAAAAAATCTCAAACTTTACTCAATTTTGCAATACTAGCTTGAAATTTTAAAAGTGGAGCTAAAATGCTCAAACTTTCAATTTTAACAAAAATAACTCGACATTAAGTTCTTTGTTAGTATAAATGATATAGCAAACCACATTGGATTATTATTTTTGTCACGTGGCTGCTACATATTGTATTTATGCCACATGTGAATTTTATTATTCAATAAATTAAAAATATCAAAAATCTTAAAATAATTATATACTCCATATGTTTTACTTCATACTTATTTTAAGGATTTTAATATTTTTAATTTATTAAATAATAAATTCATATATGACAGTCACATGGTAATATAATAATTTGATGTGGCTCATCACGTCATCCATACTAACAAAGAATTTTTGAAAAAAATTGAAAGTTGAAGCATTTTAGTGTTGCTTTTTAAAATTCAAGCTAGTATTGTAAAATTGAGTAAAATTTGAGAATTTTTTATAATTAACCCAAATAGCTCGTCGTTAGATCTCCAGTTAACAATGTTGACATGAATATCCACATTAGCTTACCTATTTGTCATATAATTGACATGTGTCGTATCATTGTCGTGTGGCAAATAAATATATAGGTAAAAATTAAAATGTTAAAACCTAAAATCCCCAAATTCCTAAGATAACTCTGATCCTAAACTCTCCTAGCCTTATTATAAAGAACAAAGACAGTGAGAGTACCTCTCCTTCTTCATATCACAAAACCATCACATTCAGAGAAAGAGAACCATTTCAAGACAAATAAAGAATACATTCTCAAGTTCTTACTTTTAGAATAAGATATCTTTAAATAATCATTTAGAGCTTCATAAACAAATAATCATTTAGAGCTTCATAAACAAAATGACCTTATAAATAATAACTGGTGAAGATTTTTTAAGGATATATAATCCAATAGCTAGATGGTATATAACCCAAATAAGGTAATTAAAAAGCATTAAAGCTATTAAGAGGATGATATTGATTTTTACAAAGTTTATCAAGTCATCTTAAGGGAACAAAGGTAGTAAAATTAATAAGATTAAAGCTTAGATTTGTGGTGCTTGAGATCTTAATGACATATAAAATAAAAATGAAATTGTAGAATCAGGAAAAGAAAATAGTTGTAATTGGACAAAACATGTAGAAAAAGAAGATTCATTTTATTGAGAAAGATGAGTGACCAAGAAGAATTAAGAGTAAGAATTCATTAGTTTAATAACAGAGGCCAAAGTTGACAGTGGGAGAATTTAAATATTAGTAGGCATTTCCTTGAAGAAAATTCATCTAATTTAAAGGACTCTCTCCTTCATTCTTTCCCCTCTCATTATCTTTCCTTCAGTTTTCTCTTGTTCTTCTTTTTCTTCCTCTGTCTTCACACTATATGCCCCTATGTCTTAATTATTTTTTTAAATCCCTTCTTTCCCGATTTGGTGCTCTCTCTTAACTACTTTGTTGCAAACTTCTTCTGACCTAAAATGTTGCTCTTACCCTCTCTCACGTTTATTACAAAGTCATTTTCTAGCTAGATTTTGTTTTTCTTTATATTCTTTCTCTCACACGTTTGTTATATGAACATTCTCCTTATATTTGTTTTTCTCCAATCTATCATAACATAATTAGAAAACAAAGTAGTGCAAAGATGGAGAAATGGCTTAGTTTGAGTTAAAGACACTGCCTTTGTTCTTTATAATGGATTTGGAAGAATTTAGGGTTAAAGGTATTTTAGGGGATTAAGGATTTTAGGCTTTGAAGAATTTAGGGTTAAAGGTATTTTAGGTGATTAAGGATTTTAGGCTTTGAGCATTTCAATTTTAATTTTTAAATATTTATTTGCCATGTTGCAATGATGGGACATATGTCAACCACAAGGCAAATAGTTTAGTTAACGTGATTAGGCACATCAACAGCAGTAACAAGGAGTCTAACATACAATTTTGTGAAAATTTAATTATTGGGGCATTTTATTCACATTTTTTAAATTTTAGGATATAATTGTAAAATTAAGTAAAGTTGAGATTTTTTTATAATTAACTCTTTTTTAAATGATAAGAAGGATAAGCAACAATAAGATAATAACTTTATAAAGGGATTTAATAAGAACTAAGGTGTTGGCCTCGGGTCTCCGTTCTTATTTCACGGCGATAAGGCGCCAAAATTGAGGGACTTTTTTAAAAAATAAAAAGAAAATCAAATAAAATTACATAAAATAAACATGAAAATAATTCAGATTGGGAGTCGAACAAATAAACAAACAAATTAATTAATTAAAAGAGGAGCCAAAGAGGTGCACGGTCATGCGTTAAAACGCATGACCATACACTAAACGCACAGCCCGTAAGTTTATTCTCACGACCGTGCATTCGAAAAATGCACAACGAAGAACACAATGCACGATCGCCACATTTGTTGAATATTAGTGGTTCGTCGCGATCGTGCATTTGTACGATCGTGCAACCCTAACTGCATACTCCTATTTCAATTTATCATAACTTTCAATCTCGAAGTCCAAAAATTATAAACTTTATGTTGTTATAAATCTAAGAGAAAGAGCTACAACTTTCATATAGACAATTTTGTCTAATTATGCTTAGATCAATATAGTTTATTCATTAAAGATTTGAAACACATTTTTATCCCCTTTTTCTCTCATTTGTCAATGTATATTCTTACAAAAGCAAAAGACTCAAATCAAACAAACACAATTCATACATATAACACTCCCACTAAAAACAATCGCTTTAGAAAAATCTATTCAAAAGTCTTTAACATTTATCAATTTCACTCCCATCCAAAAATATAGCAATTTTAACAGAAGAGGAATTTGGACATAAATAGATGAATATTTCTTCTAACTCTTACTGTCATTCATTTCTCAAATAAAACAGAGTATGTACATTGCTCCAATTACAAACAAAAGCCACATCAATAGCATAATACAAAAATACAATCATGACTGCTCATGTTTGATATGCTTCTAAGGGACCGAAAGTTTCTGAACTAACTTAGTTACAAAAGAAATAAAAATTCTTGGAGTCAGTCGAAGTTTGCAAGGTTCAATATTGATCTGCTGATTCTTACACATGAGAAGTGGAAAATGATGGGGTGAGCTGCGAAGCTCAGTGGCTAATATGTTTATGGCCATCAGTGATGAGCCAAACACACACACAACCAAGCATATTTATATACACCAAGCCAATTCACAGAACACTTAATTTAAATTACAGTCACATAATCCATATCATATATTTTACAATCATCAAACAAAGCATTCAATTATAAATCATGCTCAGCAAATCACAATAAATTACACAATAATAAGGCTCGAGAGAATCCCAAAAATAGAATGACGAAACTGAAATTCACACCATGAACAGAATGAGTCCATTTTTCGGAGCTCACGTGTCACAAGCGGGCAACCGGGAGAAGGCTTTGGGTCAATGTGCTTGTGATGAACATAAAACATGATATTAAACTCACAGAACATTTTTCCCACATTCACAATGATAAAAAGGCAAGCATTTAAGCACACATACAAGCAAATAATTCAGCTCATCAATATAACAACTATAAACGGATTACCCACTTATTTACTTATAAATCCAAGCTCAAGTTTGTCTTTCCTCTTATTCTTACCTTCTACATTCTTAGTTCCCTTCAATCAAACATATTTTCATTCAAACATCATATACGAATAGAACTTCCATAAAACTCTATTATCCAAAAATGAGCTTAGACTTAATCTACTTTTAGTTTATCTAAGCTAGAAGAACTAAGATCTAGTTAAAAGTTCATGAAAATCTAAGAAAAAGAATCTCGATTCTCTTCTTTCTCTCTTCATTTTTAGCATATAACCTATTTTCTCTACTCCCTTTTTCTATCAAAACAAGAAGAATAAATAAAGGTTACTTATAAACTCAGTTGAATATTCTTCTTCCTCTTCTTATCTCCTATATTTTTCTTTCCTTCTTCTTCTTTTTTGATTTGGTTTCTACTTCTCTTCTTCTACTTCTTTCTATATTTTTCTTCTCTGTTTCTTTCTTATTTTACACGACTCTCTCTTTTTCCCTAACCTCTCAAACACATCTCACCCTTTTCTCTTATTGTTACATGACTCTCTTCCTCTTTCTCTAGTTTCTTCTAGGTTCTTCTTTTCTTTCTTTCTTAACCTCACGAACACGTCTCTTTCTTTCCTTACTCACACACCCTTCATTTGTTCTTCTCTTATTAATCTAAAACAAACTCTAATCTTCCAAACTTACCCTTCCATATTTACTCTATTACCTTCTAACTCCTTAACCTAATTCTAACACTTCCATTTAATCCATAAAACCATATGAAATAAAAAAATTTTCATAAATAAACTCCATAAATTTCTAATTCAAGAATTCTGATTTTTACTCATGACTAAATGCCATCAATTTCTCATTTAATAATTCTAATAAGAAAAGTTAGGGTCCAACAGTCCCCCCTTTAAAGAATTTCGTCCTCGAAATTCTTACCTGAGTGATCAAACAAATGGGAGTAATGTTGTCTTATGTTTTCCTCAGTATCCTAAGTTACTTCTTCACTCGAATGAGTTCTTCCAAACAACTATATCCAGTAGAATCGCTCGATTTAGTTGCTTATTCAGATACCCTACTATCTTAATTAGTTCCTCAATATATCTTAGGTTTCTCGTAATTTCACTACCCTTTTTACCGAACTGCAACATACCTCGTCAAGGCGATACGATACTCTCAAAATACTTTTATCTTCTACTTGTTATTCCATATCTCTTCAGCGTTGATCCGCATAACTCTTCTGTTTTTCTTGATTCACGCAGATTTTACTACAGATTAATTTTCACTTCAAATGCAATCATTCACTTGCATTTATCATATACAATCGTTTTCACATTTTAATTTTATCAAACCTAAGTTTCTTTAACAATAACAACAACATCACCTCAACTTCATGAACCTAATAATATAGGTAGGCTACTTTACAATACACAAAATTCATGCACTCTCTATAGCGTATTTAACTTCTTATGCCTGAGTCCTATTTCTAACTGACTCTAATAGTCACTTCTGATTTGTTTAATAGTCATTCATTCCTAGAAATGGAAAATTTAATTTACGCGATATGATTCGATAAAGCATCTCTATCACAAAAAGTTTTCTCACCTCAGTCATCTACATTATTTCCATAATCTTTATCAATAAACTATATTCATCATTGTTGAGCCATTCCTAATACATCAATAAGATCAATTTCAACTGTTCATGATATTTCAATAAAATCAATTACTGCCACACTTTACCCGATTAGAATATTCTTTATAATAAAGCTCAATAAAACAAGAGGCATATTCATTTACTCTTATATTTTGGTATGTACCATTAAGATTATTGCATCTTATATCGAAATTTATTATCGACAGGTCACCAATTAATATCTCATGCTAATGATACTTCAATTGCAATTGGTTCTGAACAACATTTGAATATTCTATGACTATTCAAAAGTTACTTCTCTATAGTAACTACCTTTTTAATATAACCACCTAATCTCATACTTCCATTGCGTTACTCTGATTCATCTCATGATTTTAACTATAGGGATCATAGATTACCTCCTATACCATATCCAAATATAGATTTTATATGTGCTCATTCACATTATCCACCAATGTAACCACATTATCATATATGCATTCATAATAACTGATCAATATAACCTTGAGAACTTCTACATATATCATTATCATTTATTTCATCTTCTATACGTACGCTCTTAATCAATTCAGACTTATAGACACATAACCATCTTGAAATTATGATCTCAAATCCACTAACACAATCTTATACCAAATCATAACTCTTATCACATTAATTAAACAATCATTTTAAATTCCAAGTTTAACCTTTCAATTCCACTTTGCTTGTACACTTTAAATCTTGTCATTTCTACCTATGTCTCTATTTCTTTCTCAGTCAATTTATGAAAATATATTCACATCCATATCAATTCAAGTATATATCCACAACAAAATTCCATTACCATATTCGCTGACATAACCACAAATACTGAATCTATAGCTAACATATCGGACTACGTAGTATTTCTTATTTTTAGATATCCACAAACTTTCATTGTCTTATACTCTGACAAATTACCACTCTTCTCATTGTTTCTACTAGCTCAAAGTCTTAATGAAAGTTCATACATGTAACTCATGTAGTTGCAATTACTGGGATTCTATACTCATCAATACCCTTCTCTAATGGTGGGGAATCAGATGCAGCAGATCCTTGCAAAACTTCTCGTGTTCTTTGACAAGGTGGCATTTTACTCCTTTAAGAAGACATTATCTTTTAGCTTATTTTTCCTTTTAATCTTATTTCCTACATATATGCATGATATGCATGTTACTTAATGTAATCAATAAACTCAACAATGCCACAAGTAATTTAGCAATTCAAACACTTTATCACACATCATATATTTCATAGTATAACATATTCTAAGCTTAGGAATACTTAGAAACCTTGGGCTCTGATACCAAAGATGTTGGCCCTAGGTCTCGATTCTTATTTCACAGCAACAAGGCGCCAAAATTGGGGGATTTTTTTCAAAAATAAAAAGAAAATAAAATAAAATAGCATCAAATAAAATAAAATAAACATGAAAATAAATCAGATTGGGAGTCAAACAAATAAACAAACAAATTAATTAATTAAAAGAGGAGCCAAAGAGGTGCACGGTGTGTTTATTCTTATGGACAAAAGTAGTAATCGTGCATGCGCATCATTGTAATATTTGATGAACAGTAATGGTTCGTTGTGATCCTATATGTGCATGATAACGACATTCATGACATGCACGATCGCGACAACCCTGACTACACACTCCTACTTTAATTTATCATAACTTTCAATAATAAAGTCCAAAAATTATAAACTTTATGTCGTTAGAAAGCTAAGAGAAAGAGCTACAACTTTCATGAAGTCAATTTTGTCTAATTATACTTAGATTAATACATTTTATTCATTAAAGATTAAGGACACTCCTTTTTCTCTCATTTGTCAATGTACATTCTTACAAAAACAAAAGACCCGAATCTAACAAACATAATTCATATATATAAGACTCCCACTAAAAACAATTGCTTTAGAAAAATCTATTCAAAAGTCTTCAACATTTATCAATTTCATTCCCAACCAAAAATATAGCAATTTTAACAGAAGAGGAATTTGGACATGAACAGACAAATATTTCTTCTAACTCTTACTGTCATTCATTTCTCAATTAAAACAGAGTATGTACATTGCTCCAATTACAAACAAAAGCCACATCAGTAGCATAATACAAAAATACAATTATGAATGCTCATGTTTGATATGCTTCTAAAGTACTAAAAGTTTATGAGCTAACTTAGTTACAAAAGAAATAGAAATTCTTGGAGTCAGCCGAAGTTTGCAAGGTTCAATATTGATCTGTTGATTCTTGTACCTAAGAAGTAGAAAATGATGGGGTGAGCTGCGAAACTCAGCGGCTAATACATTTATAGCCATCGGTGATGAGCCACGCACACACACAACTAAGCATATTTATATGCACCAAGCCAGTTCACATAACACTTAATTTAAATTACAGTCACATAATCTATATCATATATTTTACAATCATCTAACAAAGCATTCAATTATAAATCATGCTTAGCAAATCAAAACAAAGTACACAACAATATGGCTTGAGAGAATCCCATAAACAGAATGGCGAAATTGAAGTTTACATCATGAACAGAATGAGTTCATTTTTCGAAGCTTGTGTGCCACAAGCGGGCAACCAGGAGAAGGCTTTGGGTCAACGTGCACGTGATGAACAGAATGTTATCTCTCTTACCCACACAAGCAAATTTCCAATACTTACATATTTTATCTCATATTCATATTTTCATGCTTCTTGAATTTTCTGTTTTTCATTAACATCAAAGCAGCAGAATTCTTGCAAAGCAAACATGATATTAAATTCACAGAACATTTTTCCCACATTCACAATGATAAAAAGGCAAGCATTTAAGTACACATAAAAGCAAATAATTCAGCTCATCAACATAATAATTATAAACATATTACCCACCTATATACTTATAAATCCAAGATCAAGTTTGTCTTTCCTCTTGTTCTTGCCTTCGAATTTCTTGGTTCCCTTCAATCAAACATATTTCATTCAAACATCATATACTAATAGAACTTCATAAAGCTCTATTATCCAAAAATGAGCTTAGACTTAATCTACTCTTAGTTTATCTAAGCTAGAAGAACCAAAAATGAGTTTAGACTTAATCTACTCTTAGTACTTAATCTACTCTTAGTTTATCTAAGCTAGAAGAACTAAGATCTAGTTAAAAGTTCATGAAAATCTAAGAAAAAAATTCTCAGTTCTCTTCATTTTTAGCACGTAACCTATTTTCTCTACTTCCTTTTTCTATCAAAACAAGAAGAATAAAGAAAGGTTACCTATAAACTCAGCTGAATATTCTTCTTCCCCTTCTTATCTCCTTTATCTTTCTTTCCTTCTTCTTCTTTTTTGATTCGGTTTGTGCTTCCCTTCTTCTACTTTTTTCTACATTTTTCTTCTCTCTTTCTTTCTTATTTTACATGACTCTCTCTTTTTCTCTAACCTCTCAAACACGTCTCTCCCTTTTCTCTTATTGTTACACGACTCTCTTCCTCTTTCTCTAGGTTCTTCTTTTCTTTCTTTCTTAACCTCACGAACACGCCTCTTTCTTTCCTTACTCACACACCCTTCATTTGTTCTTCTCTTATTAATCTAAAACAAACTTTAATCTTCCAAAATTACCCTTCCATATTTACTCTAATACCTTCTAAGTCCTTAACCTAATTCTAACACTTCCATTTAATCCATGCAACCATATGAAATAAAAAAATATTCATAAATAAACTCTATAAATTTCTAATTCAAGAATTCTTATTTTTACTCATGACTAAATGCCAACAATTTCTCATTTAAGAATTCTAATAAGAAAAGTTCAGGGTCCAACAGAAAGTCCTTTAATTTTTAGATAAGACAAAAGTTCATAGGTATGATTTTGTTAAGTATGAGTAATGCAAGTGTTTTTTAATCATTTTTCCTACATTTGAATGTTAAATTGATATTATTGCTATTTATATTTATGCATTTTAATTAACATCAAAATTCTTAGTCTATATTTTAAAAAATATAATTGTGGATTATCTATAATGATTTAAGAAAAGATAAAATATTTTCTTTCATTATTCATATTAGATCTTGATCTAAAATTTTTTATGCAATAAAATTAAATAGCATAATTTTATCAAAAGACTAGGAGCCTTTTGACTCACTAAATAAACTCATAGAACTTCTTAAAGAGGACAATAAGGCTCAATATAAGAAAATTGAGGCTAGCATGTCCATAAAGGAGCAAAAAGTCAATGTCAAGTGTCCATAAAGGAATAAAAAATTAAAGTCAACTTTATTAATAATGACAAGGATAGTACATCTCTAGATAGGGATGACCAATAAAAGCCTATACAGAAGGAAGGAAGTGGTAGACTTAACAATTTAGTGATCAGCCATATAAGGTTATGTAAACATTTAGAGATGAAGAATTTTTATTTTGTAATTATATTTTTTTACCTCACTTCCTTGTTAGAATGACCTAATATCTTGTGACAACCAGATATCCTATACTCGAATGGAGCTGGAACATTTGACTGTCATTTATGTGAATTGCTTTTCATTTTCATTAGAAAAATATTAGCAACATCTTCTTGTTTTTTTTTTGAAATATTAAGATTTACAATATATTAACCATGTTTAGCCGTGCCTTTAGACATTATATTTCTATTTTTCTAAAAGATGATAAATAACATTTAATCTTTATGAATGTATATTGTAAGATATTCACATCTAATACAGAATTTAATGTATTGACTCATGATTATGTTTGTACTCAATCATGGTATTCTCATATTAATCATATGGAAAGGTGCACTTACTTGCTCAAGAACATAGTTGTATGATTAATTGTGTTTATTAGTACATGATTGACCAAACTCCCATGTCATTTCTTTTATTTCCCAATATGATTGACCATATAATCATGTAAATGGTCGTGTTGGGCTCTAAAATATGGTTTCAAACAACTTGTTTACTTTTATTTACTTTATGAATTTTCCTTTCCCTTGCTTTTTCTAATCAAAATTCAAATTTAAATGTATTTAAGTGATTTCTTCTTTCACCAAATTGAAGGACAATTTTTTTTCTTTTGATGCATTTTAATTTTCTCCCTTTTATCTATCAGAATTTTTTACTAATTGACTTTTTCCTCCATCTTATGTTAATACCGAATTTTGTTGATCTCTTGTGTTATACCTTTCTTATGCCTTCTGCTCTTACGCTCCCACTAAAGACTTATTGAATTTTTATTATGTATTCTATGAAAGAAAAATGCCTAACCTAATAGTGTAGGAAGCGTTTTTGTTGGTATAGTCCTTATCTGAAACTAGTCATCATAAGAAGTATACCAAAAAAAAATACACGTATTGCTTATTCTCTATAATCTCATGCTTTTCTTATTATTGTAAAAATTTTCTTTTCCAAGTAATATATGCTTTTCCTTTTCTTATTCTTTTGCACTTTTCCATTACTAATTATATTTTCTAAAAACATAAATTTTGTATATTGATAAACCCTAGTGTCAGATACTTTAAATTAGGGAATTCTTATACTGGCAGTTGATCAAAGGTAGATTATGAAAGAGCATAAATCAATTATGAATTAGGAGTTAGAAGTACAGTAGGCAAGGGAGAAGAGAAGGAGATATAGAGTCAATAATGCTTATGGAGATACTGAGAGAAATAATCCAAAGAAATCATTATTTTAAACAAAGAACAATCTTTTATACTAGAAAATGTGTAAAGAGGCATAAAGAAGAAGAAAAATTAACAACATCAATTTGGGCCAATTACAAACAAAAAAAAGAGAGGAATTTAAAAAAGAGGAAGAACATATTAACACCATCTTATGCTTTTGTATCAACCTCTCTCTTCAAGCACAGATTGGAGTATTTAAACATTCATACTAATACTAGGACATTAGTAATTCTACCTTATGTGAGATGTCTTTTATCATGGTTATTGATTTTTTTAAAAATGGTTCGATTTACTTAATTATTATTGCTTATATCATTATCATGTTTCTTTATTCTTTTACTTATGCTTCTAATAGGATTAACTGGTGATCTTTAGATGTATTTAGATCAATTAACTAAAGCACTTAATATGCCTAATTATATTGCTCATAATCCTTATAGTCAACCGGTCATTATAAAAAGCTATTAGAGGATTATAAGTGATTAATGTGGGCATTTCCAAGATATCCCCATTCCTGTAACTTTAAAACCGAAATCCCATGTCCTTCTAAGGTTTTCCATATGTAACTTTATGACAGATCCAAGGATTCTATTGTTAGCTATATGTATAAGTGTTTAATTTATTTTTTGTATTATAAGATGGTTTAGTAGAGTCCCCAAGTTAAGGTGATCAATATTCTTAAACATCGTCAAACAACTATAGCTCACATAATCCCTTAATTTGAATCCATAATGTAAATGAAAACATTGTAGTCTTCTTATAATTTTAATATATAATGCAAACTATATGAAATCCAACATGAAAACAAACTTACATTACTTTATTAAATGATCTTCATATATACCATTGCAACAAAAAAAGATACTATAAGAAAGGATATAATAAATTTGAACATAATCATTTTTTGGTGGTGCCTTCAGGATCACTCTATTTTCTTGTTAAGTTTAATATGAATAAACAAAATTCTATGGTTGTGGTTGATATTTATCAATCTCACTAATTGATCTTTATGGAGCTTCCTCTATCAATCAATTAGATTTTTTTCTTTATCTTTATAATCAAATGGCAAAATAAACAATCATAGTTCCATCAAGTCTAACTAGGCATTTTGATCCTTCATGAATTCTTAAATCTCTTTTAATGTTTGCTCGTGTTTTTGTAACTCCTAGATGATCTTCCTTCGATCCTTTTATATGTCCTCCAAAATCTTTTTATAGAGTTGGTTAACAAATATTCTCATTAGTTAATGCCCATTCCTCTTGCTATTGTGTTAGTTAATTAATAGTCCTATCTACATCATCTTGCATCCTTACCTTATCACCATTAATCTCAAAACCTTTGTCAATAGTTAAAAGATACTCTTCCTTAATGACCTTCACTAACCTCTTATGTTGTATAGCTTTAATGTCAAAGTGAGGCATTGTACAAGCAATTCTTATTTAAGTAAGCTTATCAAGCACTTTTAGGGTCCTTACTAGGTGTGTGATATATGACCTTACACATATTGCCCACTTTTTTTTGACTCCATTATATCTAAATAACTTATAAAATAGATTTCCAAGTTGCAATAGTGACGCTTAATAAAGCATTGCAAGTGGAACAAATCATATTAAGTAGCCACCCCTACTTTCCGCCCTCCCAAAAATGGTATGGGCAATTGTGTGACATAAGAAAACCCAAGACTAGTGATATTATGTATAAACTCTTTTTTCTTGTGGGATTGTAAGCACAAATTTTGATACGAGATTTGATATTGAAATTTCTTACCTATAAATATATCTTCAAAAGATTCAATAAATTTGGTATGCAAATGTTTCTAAATAGTTTAGAAAGTTAACCCTACAGTTGACACCAAATTATGAAATTAACATTAAGAAATCTGTACCACCTACTCGAAACACAATTCCATTCAAGACATCCCAAAAACCATCTTTATTAAACTCAAATGATGATACAATTTTAAGGGTTAGCTCAATTTGTTAATAAATTTCCTGAACCCCATATTCTCAACCATGTTAACCATTTCAAAAGCCAACCCAATTTGTATATGGCTAGAGAAACTTCTACTTATAAGGATTTGATACCATTTTAACTAACCTTTATTATTGAAATATAGCATATGACGTTTAAACTCCTTTAATAATTAATCTTCACTATTTTGAACCTTTCGTTCTATTCACAATACCCTGAGCCTTGCTAGAGGGTAGTCTTATATTCATGCTTAAAGAAATTATGAACCCATTATCCAAATGAATTAACACTAATTGTCCCAATCTAAAAATCCTTAATTTAGTGGAACTTATTCTTATACGCTAAATGTTATTTTAGTGGAAACTATTCTTATGAGAAAAATGTTAGGGTTCAAATTTAATGTAGGATGTATATATATAAATGATCATATCGTAGCATAAAATCATGTGGGAAACTGTATTACTTAGATTAAATGATAGATGTTATTTTCTTAAAATTAGGATCATATTTTTTATATATACTTATGGTATAAGATATATTGAGTACTGATACAATTTATATAAAGGCATAGTCTTTATAATAACAGCGTAGTTGACTATATAGGCGCATAGTTCACCATGTCTAGAAGTAGCTATAATAGATATGATTTTGTATAGGGACGTTATGGACTATGGATAAATCACTTACCTTTATAACTGCATTATACAAAAGCTTATTCCTTGAGCCTTCTCCCCTATTCACTTAGCACAAAATTTTTTAGGACTCACATATGCTCCCCTCTCACTCATTCTTATTGTGTATGGTAGCTTTAAGTAGACTGCAAACTAGATATAGGTTGAAAGACTCAACTAACTCTTTGGAATGTGTCTTATGCATTAGTCACCATGAATCTCACAATCATCTATTCTTTGAGTATGCTTTCTCCTCTAGGCTATGGAATCTACATCTTAGAACATTCAATATTCACATCCCAATTACATGATGAATATACTGAACTACTTATCCAATATAAATCTAAAGTAGTAGTGATCTAATTTTTTTACTAGCTTTTGGGGTGGTCATCTCCATTACTTAGAAGGAAAGCAACTCCCGAATCTTTGGAAACTCATCAGAATCCATTGAAGATAGCATCAGGAAAATTATTTATAAGATCAAACTATATGCAAAGGCCAAAAAGGATAGTCTAACGCTTTCATTTGAACATTGTTATAAACTTACCAACCTCTGAAACTATGCTTGTACTAAAATCTTTAGCTGATTCAACAACCTAGTTATCATATACCAATGTTTTCTCTATTAGTAACTAAGGTTTCCAACTTTTACTAGTTTTGTAACTCTTTCATTAGGAAATATACTTACTTAACTTCCAAAAAAAGATTTTCAAGATGTATTCCTCAAAGATATCTAGTGGTTTAGCACCAATAAAGTGAATAGATATCAAATGATTTCATACCCAATGTTACCATTTCAAATTGACCACTTTATAAAAATAGTGTAAAGTATACTAAAGAACTTTAAAGGCAAGCTAAAGAGCTTTTATTGAAAGGATACATCAGAGAGAGAATAAGTTTATACGCTATCTCATTCTTCCTTGTTCTTAAGAAGGTTAGAGTTATGAAGAATGTACATTGATATCAAATTGTTAAAAAAGTAACAAAAATTAATCAAGTTCCTATTTTTGCGAGAAATTCAATAGAGCTACTCTTAATTATCTAAATTACAACAAGAAATTATATGCATTGGTGCAAGCTTTAGAAATTTAGTAACATTATCTGTGGTCCAAAAAGTTCATTATTCACATCGACTATTGTAACACCCCAACTCCCGCGCGGACCCGAACCCGATATCGACAGTGATACCCGGATCCGTGCCCCGCGAAGATGGCATGTCACATCACTTAACACTT
>JANQBM010100001.1:0-26707 GCA_025594535.1 Erythroxylum domingense | reverse complement strand
CTTCATGAACATGCATTATAACTCTTTGAATGCTTTGAAAATGTGTTATGTGTTTTGTATGAGATTATTGTGCTGATGTGTTAGAACATGAACATGAAAATGTTTTTGAAAAGATATTATGTTTGAAAAAGATCAAGTTTCAAAAACTTGCCATCAAGGGAAACAAGTTTACAAGATCATAAAATACATGTTATGTGGTTTGGTTTGGTCCATTCTGTTATCAAGTGCACTTAGACTAAAGGCTTCTCCCGCCTGCCCACTAGTGGCATGGAGCTCCTTCATAGACTCCCTCATGTTTACGACTACACAAAACCACTAAGTGGGATTGTGCTAGTTCGTTCTGTTTATGACTTCACAGTATCATTATATGGACTGTGTTAGTTCATTCTGTTTATGGACCATTCCAGACCATTTTGATGTGATTATGCGTTTCAAGTTGATGCATACTTGACTTATAACTGAACATGATTTGTTTGACTAAGTACAGTTTTGAGAAACAAGTATTTACTGATTTTCCAAGTAAGAATTTCTATGGTTTCTAAATTGCATAATTCAATAAGTTTTAAAAAAGGTTTCTGCTTGTTTCTTAATGATAAACTTGCTACCCACGATCTTTAAGCTCACCCCCTCCCAATTCTATCCCATTCAGGTGAAGAACAAGAAAGTGAGTAAGTCAAGAGTCAAGGTAGCACTCGAGTCTGCATATTTTCTTTTGTACTCTTAAGTTAGATTTTTGAGAACTTAAGGCTTTAGCCACCTTTCAAGCTTTACTAATCCAAGTGTATTGATGTACTGTAGCTTGTAAGGTTATTAAAGCTTTGTATAACTAACTTTTTTTTGAGGATGAATGAAATATATCTATGTTCTGTGCATGATTATGACCACTGTTAAGTCTTCACGTTGCATGGGTTGATCAAATGAGTTTG
The DNA here is from genome assembly GCA_025594535.1 of Erythroxylum domingense. NCBI lineage: Eukaryota > Viridiplantae > Streptophyta > Magnoliopsida > Malpighiales > Erythroxylaceae > Erythroxylum > Erythroxylum domingense. Next base: position 25,781 of record JANQBM010100001.1, on the reverse strand, counting down.
AGGCTTTGAGAAGCAGTCGGTGTTTATTTTTATGTGTTTCTGACCTTGGATTTGAATGAATGAGGGTGTTTGGAAGGAGTTAAGTCTGTATTAAGTAAGACAGAGGCAAAGGAAAAACACATATGAAGTGTATCGTCTGTGCTGACGTCACAACACAGAGGCAAGGAAGAACACAGACGAAGTGTATCATCTGTGTTGACGTCATAACACAAAGGCAAGGGAAAACACAGACAAAGTATATTGTCTGTGCTGACGTCACAACACAGAGGAAAGGAAAAACACAGATGAAGTGTATCGTCTGTGCTGACGTCACAACACAAACGACACGTCAGTACACAGACGACATGTCATCACACAGACGCAAGGAATCATCTGTGTCATAAGACAGGCAATAGAACAGAGACGATAGGTGGTCAACCCAGACAATAAAAGTCAAAGATAGATAGAAAGGAAACACAGACCATAAGCAAACTCAGACGATAGCCAAACTAAACACAGACGATACAAAGAAAAAGTTGAGCCAGTGTGATTGATCAGTCAATTGGTTGAAGTTAATCACAGAATCCACTAATTAACGGTTTCAAGAAGAAGTGGTTATTAAGGATCAAGAAGCAGTTAAGGATTTAGGCTATAAATACAAGTCAAAAGGTCAAGATGAAGTTTCAATTTAAGGTTTATCCTGGTAAGGGCACTCCACCCTTGTGGGATGCACGTCCAGATGTCACTTAGGACGTTGGCCACGTGTCTCGCAAGGGGTGGGGTCCCAACACTTATGGTATCAGAGCGACTAGGTTGAGGTCCTACACCCGGACTAAGTTTAGGAGTATTCGAAGCACAAATTAGGAAGGTGGAGACATGAAGTGTACATGCATGGATTTTAAGTGAATTACTTGCAATGTTTTGAATTGTGTTCATGAATTGAAATTGTTCTGTATGGCTTAAACTGTTTTCCCCCCTTTGAGACTGTTGTGCAAGAACTAAATATTTTTATTGGTTTTATTTTGAAGAAGTGATTATGCCGCCTCGAAAGAGAACTCGAGGAGCTTTGACTCTATCCAGCTCTTGCCAACGGAGTACGGATGAATCTTTTGTCCCACAAGATGCGGGGACGCATTCTGCTTCTGATTCTGAGGCATTTAGTGTGCAACATAAGGAGCCTCCACCACCTCCTTCTATGCCTCAAGCTAACCCTTTAGATCCAAGGTTCTTTCAGGCCTTTGCTCAGGCTTTCTCATATGCGATGGGCCAAGGATCTCAAGTTTCGATGCAAGCTCCAGTGGAGAGGACTGGACAATATGATAAGCTCCGCAAGTATGGAGCTGTAGACTTCAATGGGACTACAAATCCCGAAGAGGCTGAAGCATGGCTGAAGAGGACCACGAGGGTCCTAATTCAGATGAAGTGCTCGGATGAGGAGAAGTTAGACTATACAGTCAGTTTGCTGCAGGGGGATGCATTCCACTGGTGGGAATCAGTGCCCCACAGTCAGGTTATGCCTCCGGTGTTGACATGGAGAGACTTTGTGGAGGTGTTCAGGAAGAGGTACCTCTCGAGGGTATATATACAAGAGAAAGCTAGGGAGTTTCTGAACCTCACACAGAGGGATATGAGTGTGAGCGAATATGAGCTAAAGTTCACACAGCTTTCAAGATATGCAGCAAACATTGTGGCGAATGAAGAAGACAAGTGCTACAAGTTTGAGTGAGGTCTTCATCTGGGGATTAAGGAGAAAGTCTTGATCCATAATTTCTGCGACTACCAGCAGTTGGTAGATGCCGTACTCGAGGATGAGAAACTGGAGAACACCAAGTATGAAGTGAATAAGAAGAGGAAGAATAGGGAGCAGTTTTTCAAGAAGGGGATGAGTGCTCCAATGCCTGAGAGGAGTGTGAAAAGCTTCCATACACAGAGTAACGTGGGAAGTAGTGCTTCTAATAAAAACAAGCAAGCAAGGGCAGCATTAGTGCAAGCCTCAATAGCAGGAGGCCATAGCAAGGTGGAGAGGAGCAGGGACATGAACCCTCTATGTGAACATTGTGGGAAGTTCTATAAGGGGAGTGCTTTAAGTTACGTGGAGCATGTTTTCGATATGGAGAGAAGGGACACATGATCAAAGACCATCCCCAAATAACAGGGAATGAGGGGTCACAAGCCCCAAGGAGAGATGAAACAGTGGGAACCAAGCCAGTCACAGAGGTTGGCAGTTCTAGAGCTATAAAGAAGGCAATTCCTCCAGGAAGGCCAAGGGGTCAAGCACAGGCAAGGGTGTTTGCCATGACCAGAGAAGAAGCTGCAGCCGCATCTGAAGTTATCACGGGTATGGCTCAGTTATTCAATTTTGCAGCATATGTTTTGAATGATTCTGGTTCCACACATTCTTTTGTTTATGCAAGCATGAAATTACATGATGTTGATTCGATGCCTTTGGATAACTCTTTGATTGTTAGTACTCCTTTAGGGAGGAATGTGATAATCAGTCAAGTGAATAAGGGTTGAGAACTCTTCATTGAAGGTGCTAGACTGGTAGTGGACCTCCTACCTCTAGACCTAAAAGGCTTAGATGTTATACTTGGAATGGATGTCATAGAGAAGTATCAAGCGAAGTTGGATTGTAGCCTCAAGGAGGTAGAGTTTGATCTGGGCAACGGTGAGAAGGTGATTTTTAGAGGAGATAAGAGAGCACCAGCACCAAGAATTATTTTTGCTTTGTTAGCTGACAGAATGATGGACAAGGGGTGTGAAGCCTTCTTGGAACATGTTGTAGATGCTGATATGAATGAAAGGAAGTTAAAGGATTTTCCAATTGTAAAGGAATTTCTAGATGTGTTTCCAGAAGACTTACCTGGTTTGCCACCGGTGAGGGAAATCGAGTTTGCCATTGACTTGATTCCTAGAACCGCACCTATTTCTATACCGCCGTATAGGATGTCTCTAGCTGAACTGAAAAAGCTTAAGGAATAGTTGGAGGAATTGTTAGAGAAAGGGTATATAAGGCCAAGTTCGTCACCTTGGGGAGTGCCTGTTCTATTTGTCAAAAAGAAGGATGGGATATGGTGGATGTGTATTGATTACCGGAGACTCAACAAGGTGACCATTAAGAATAAGTATCCTCTGCCTCAGATTGATGATCTGTTTGACCAGCTGCAGGGAGCAAGGGTCTTTTCCAAGATTGATCTCAGGTCAGGTTATCATCAGCTCAGAATCAAGGAGTCTGATGTAAGTAAGACAACTTTTAGAACTTGGTATGGGCATTACGAGTTCCTAGTCATGCCATTTGGTTTGACCAATGTTCCAGCTGCATTCATGGATCTTATGAATAGGGTCTTCAAGGAGTATCTGGATCAGTTTGTCATAGTGTTTATTGATGACATTCTGGTTTATTCCAAGAGTGAAGAGGAACATGAGGAGCATCTCAGGAGAGTGTTGCAGACACTGAAAGAGAAGGAGATTTATGCTAAGTTTAGTAAGTGTGAGTTTTGGCTTCATGAGGTGATATTCCTTGGACATGTAATTTTTGAGAATGGGGTACATATAGATCCAAGGAAGGTTGAAGCAATAGTGAATTGGCATGCACCCAAGTCAGTGACAGAGGTGAGGAGTTTTCTGGGTCTGGCAGGTTATTATAGAAGGTTTGTAGAAGGATTTTCTATGATTGCTGATCCGATGACTAAGTTATTGAGGAAGAATCAGAAATTTGTCTGGGGTGAGGAATGTCAGAAAAGCTTTGAGGAGCTCAAAAGAAGATTAACCAGTGCTCCAGTTTTGATATTGCCTACTGGAGATGAGGGCTATACAGTGTACAGTGATGCCTCAAGGAAGGGTTTGGGTTGTGTATTGATGCAGGGAGACAGGGTGATAGCGTATGCTTCAATTGAAGCCTTATGAATGGAATTATCTGATCCATGATTTGGAATTAGCAGCTGTGATTTTTGCCTTAAAGATTTGGAGACATTATTTGTATGGGGTTCAGACGAGGATTTTTACAGATCATAAAAGTCTCAAGTATCTGTTGAGTCAAAAGGAACTGAATTTGAGACAGAGAAGGTGGATTGAGCTGCTTAAGGATTATGAATTGATGATTGAGTATCATCCAGGAAAGGCAAATGTAGTGGCGGATGCTTTGAGTAGGAAATCTTCAATAGCCCATGTTCGGACAATTTATCTGCCTTTATTGGAAGAAATGGCTAAGCTTAAGATAAGCTTGAAACAGGAGGAACCCGAGTGTATGGTTGCTAATTTCAGAGTAAGGCCGATACTCAGAGAGAAGGTTAGGGACTTATAGACACAAGATACAGATTTGAGAAAGCTCAGAGAATAAATTTATAATGGTAAGAAGTCTGAAGTGGTAATGAGGGATGATGGACTTATGACTGTTAGAAACAGACTTTGTATTCCAAATGTCAAGGAAGTGAAGGATGAGATACTGGATGAGGCACACAATGCGCCTTATGTCATACACCCAGGTAGCACCAGGATGTACAGAGATCTGAAGGAACATTTCTGGTGGAAAGGCATAAAGAAAGATGTAGCAGAATATGTGAGTACGTGTCTAGTGTGTCAGCAAGTCAAGGCTAAACACCAGGCACCTTCAGGCAAGTTAAGGCCATTATCCATTCCAGAGGCAAAGGGTGACTATAAACTTTCTGATGGGTTTGCCTAAAACTAGTAGGAAGCATGATGTCATATGGGTCATTGTTGATCGTTTGACGAAGTCAGTCTATTTTTTGGCAATTAAACAGACTGATTCTCTGCGTGTACTAGCTAAGAAGTATGTTGATGAGATAGTAAGATTACAAGAAATTCCAGATTCCATAATTTCTGACAAGGATCCTCGATTTACTTCGAGATTCTGGGGAAGTTTACAAGAGACTATGGGAACCAAGTTGAATTTCAGTACGGCTTTCCATCCTCAAACAGATGGTCAATCTAAAAGGACCATTTAGACACTTGAGGGAATGCTCAGGGCATGTGTGATGGACTTCAAGGGAGCTTGGGATGAGCATTTGCCATTGGTCGAATTTGCTTACAATAATTCTTACCATTCGAGCATTCAGATGGCTCCTTACGAAGTACTGTATAGAAGGAGATGTAGAACTCCGATATGCTAGGATGAAGAAGGAGAGAGGAAACTGATAGGGCCAGAATTGGTTCATATGACTATTGACAAGGTCAAATTGGTTAAGCAACAGCTTAAAGCTGCACAGGATAGAATGAAGAGTTATACTGATGCACACCGAAAGGAGATGGAGTATGAAGTCAGTGAGAAAGTGTTCCTTAAGACATCCCCTTGGAAAGGAGTCATAAGATTTGGCAAGAAAGGCAAGTTAAGTCCAAGATATGTGGGTCCTTATAAAATTCTTAAGAGAATTGGGCCATTAGACTATAGGTTGGCATTGTCCCCAGAGTTGTCTCAGATTCATGATGTCTTTTATGTTTCCATGCTGAGGAGGTACAGGTCGGATCCTTCTCACATCATTCAGACAAATGAGGTTCAACTGAGAGATGATCTCAGTTATGAGGAGATTCCAGTGGAGATCTTGGATACCAAAGAGAAAGTTCTCAGGAACAAGACGGTTCAACTGGTCAAAGTCCAGTAGAGAAATCATTCGGTGGAAGAGGCCACGTGAGAACCCTTAGAAGCCATGAAGGAGAAGTATCTATATCTTTTCAATGACTCAGGTAATAATTTCGAGGATGAAATTATTTTAAAAGGGGGAGAAATGTTGGGCCCCGAATTTTTATTATTATTTTAGTAAACATGAATTGAATGATTTTGGTGATCTTGTGGGTAAATCATTTTTAATTGGAGTTTAATTATTAAGTCAAGTTTAGAAGGATTTATTTCAAGGATTGATGGAAATTGGAAGTATTAAATGGGAGAATTAAGATTAAGTTAGAGTATAGTATGGTGTGAGTTAAATTGAAGAATTAAGAATGCATACGGGTATTTTGGGTATATTACTAAGGTTAGAAGCATTAAGGCATTAAAGGAAAGGCAAATTGGACTTTTAACACTCAGTAAGGGTAGAATGGGAAGAGGAAAAGATTTTCTTGTAAATAAGAAGGCAAAAACGTGAAGAAGAGAGAGAAAAAGAAGAAGAGAATTTCGGTGGAGTTGAAAGAATAGAGCTTAAAACTAGTTCATGATTTTTCTTAGTCTTAAAGAGAGAATCTGAAGTTACTCAAGAAGGGAAAAAGAAAGAGGAAGGGAAGAGCTTTCTTTAGAGCTAAGGATCTCATTGTTTGGTGAAGATTCAAGGTAAGTTAATGTTTAATCTTTTGGATTTTTGGATGAGTTTTTGGTTCAAAGAGCTTAAGAAATATATGGGTTTAAGTATTCTAGGATCTATTTTAGTGAATGTGCCTTATGGGTTATTCAAATCCAAATTTCTGTTGAATGGGAGTTGTGTCTTTTATGAAGGAAATCAAGGAGGGGTTCAAGAGAGGCAAAAGGAGCAAGAGGAAAGACATCTTTAAATCCAATACCTAAACAAGCAAGGATTCCAAGGTGGGTTACAGTTTTATGATTAAGCAATAGGCCATTAAAGTGTTCTTTTACATGAAAAATGAACTATTTCAACTACTTCATGAACATGCATTATAACTCTTTGAATGCTTTGAAAATGTGTTATGTGTTTTCTATGAGATTATTGTGCTGATGTGTTAGAACATGAACATGAAAATGTTTTTGAAAAGATATTATGTTAATATCAAGTTTCGAAAACTTGCCATCAAGGGCAACAAGTTTACAAGATCATGAAATACATGTTATGTGGGTTTGGTTTGGTCCATTTTGTTGTCAAGTACACTTATACTAAAGGCTTCTCCCGCCTGCCCGCTAGTGGCATGGAGTTCCTTTATGGACTCCCTCATGTTTACGACTACACAAAACCACTAAGTGGGATTGTTCTAGTTCGTTCTGTTTACTACTTCACAGGATCATTCTATGGACTGTGTTAGTTCGTTCTGTTTATGGACCATTCCAGACCATTTTGATGTGATTGTGTGTTTTCAAGTTGATGCATACATGACTTATAACTGAACATGATTTGTTTGACTGAGTACGGTTTTGAGAAACAAGTATTTACTGATTTTCCAGGTAAGAATTTCTATGGTTTCTAAATTGCATAATTCAATAAGTTTTAAAAAAGGTTTTTGCTTGTTTCTTAATGATAAACCTGCTACCCACGAGCTTTAAGCTCACCCCCTCCCAATTCTGTCCCCATTCAGGTGAAGAACAAGAGAGTGAGTAAGTCAAGAGTCAAGGCAGCACTCGAGTCTGCATATTTTCTTTTGTACTCTTAAGTTAGATTTTTGAGAACTTAAGGCTTTAGCCACCTTTCAAGCTTTACTAATCCAAGTGTATTGATGTACTGTGGCTTGTAAGGTTATTAAAGCTTTGTATAACCAACTTTTGTTTGAGGATGAATGAAATATGTGTATGTTCTGCGCATGATTATGACCACTGTTAAATCTTCACGTTGCATGGGTTGATCAAATGAGTTTGAGGCTTTCAGAAGCAATCGGTGTTTATGTTTGTGTGTTTCTGACCTTGGATTTGAATGAATGAGGGTGTTTGGAAGGAGTTTAGTATGCATTAAGTAAGATAGAGGCAAAGGAAAAACACAGAAAAAGTGTATCGTCAGTGCTGAAGTCACAATACAGAGGCAAGGGAAAACACAGACGAAGTATATCGTCTGTGCTGACATCACAACACAGAGGCAAGGAAAAACACAGACGAAGTGTATTGTCTGTGCTGACGTCACAACACAAACGACACGTCAGCACAAAAGACATGTCAACATATAGACAACATGTCATCACACAGACGACACGTTATCACGCAGACGAAAGGAATCGTCGGTGATGATACTTCATAAGACAGACGATAAAACACAGACGATAGGTGGTCAACCGAGACGATAAAAGTGAAAGATAGACGAAAGGAAACACAAACCATAAGCAAACTCAGACGATAGCCAAACTAAACACAGATGATACAAAGAAGAAGTTGAGCCAGTGTGATTGATGAGTCAATTGGTTGGAGTTAATCACAGAATCCATTAATTACTGGTTTCAACAAGAAGTGGTTATTAAGGATCAAGAAGCAGTTAAGGATTTAGGCTATAAATACAGGTCAAGAGGTTAAGTTGAAGTTTCAATTTAAGGTTTGTCCTAGTGAGGGCCCTCCACCCTTGTGGGATGCGCGTCCAGATGTCACTTAGGACGTCGGCCACTTGTCTTGCAAGGGGTGGGGTCCCAGTATACTACCTTATGGCAGGATTACTAGTTGCCGGATCAAGGGCCATTATGTGACCGATTCTCATTCTAGGTTCTCTCTTCTATTGGGCTCTTTTGGGATGCCCGAGTCTCGGAGATTATATGTAACAACTTGGACCCCCCGCTCACAGATATTGTCCGCTTTGGGCCTTCAAGGGGGTGGAATGTTAGATTTCCATATCGATTAGAGAGGGGAACGAAGTAGGTCTTATAAGGCAATGAAAACCTCTCCCTCATAGACGCATTTTTCCAAAGGTGGGAAGAGAAAAATCGTTAGGGCTTGGCTGGGCCAAGGCCCAAAGCGGACAATATCTGTGAGCGGGTGGTCCGAGCTGTTACAAATGGTATCAAAGCCAGTACCCGAATCAGTATGTCAGTAAGGACGCTGAGCCTTCAAGGGGGTGGAATGTTAGATTCCCATATCGATTGGAGAGGGGAACGAAGTAGGCTTTATAAGGCTATGGAAACCTCTCCCTCATAGACGCATTTTCCTAAGGGTGGGAACAGCAAAATCGTGAGGGCTTAGCTGAACCAAGGCCCAAGCAGATAATATCTATGAGTAGGTGGTCCGAGCTATTACTAATAGTATCAGAGCCAATATCTAGATCGGTATGTCAGCATGGACGCTGGGCGTCCAAGGGGGTGGAATATTAGATTCCCATATTGATTGAAGAGGGGAACAAAGTAGGCCTTATAAGGCTGTGGAAACCTCTCCCTTATAGATGCGTTTTTCCAAGGATGGGAAGAACAAAACCGTGAGGGCTTAGCTGGGCCAAGGCCCAAAGTGGACAATATCTGTAAGCGAATGGTCCGAGCTGTTATGTTATACATTCCGACTAGTGGAATTTCTGAGGGGACCAATAAACTGCAGCAGGTATGAGACTCTATCCACTTTAGACCTCGTGTTCAACATTTTGATAGTTGGGTTTGGATTAGTCACTCATCTGGAGTATTTTCCATCGACTCTACATGGAACCTTCTCCAAGCTTGATGACCAGTGGATCCGATCCACCATCTACTGTGGTTTCTAGAGCATATTTCATGAAACTCTTTTATCCTCTATCTAGCATCACAGGGGCACCTCTGAACTATGGACAGGCTCCAGATGTTTGCTGTTTTGTCTTCTTTGACTTGTGTATTATGCAGCTCCTTTCCAGAAACACATGATCACCTTTTCTTTCAGTGTAGACTCTCTTTACTAGTTTGGGGTTCTCTCTCGTTGAAGAACCCCTTTGCTTGGCCTTCAATTTCTTGGTTTCCCCTTCTCAAGTGGGTTCCACACATCTTCACCAATGAAAGGATTTCAGACATATACTATTACGGTTAGTCCTCTCTGCCACTGTTTACTTTCTTTGGTATGAGAGGAATAATCACATCTTCAATGGATGCATCAATCGACCTTGAAAATTATAGAGGACATTGTCAAGCTTATCTGTTCTCGACTTTTGGGCCTCGAGTCTCGGTTTTAAATATATTTTCTTCAGCGACATATCTGGAAAATCCCTACATAGCTTTATTTTTTATTATTGAGGACCTCCTGTGGCTTCTTTGTTTTCTTTGTATATAGTTTTAAGTGCCTCCTTTAACCTCTTTGATTTTTTGTATTGAACCTTCTCTTTTTTATTAATATATTTATTTATTCTCTTAAAAAAATTTATTGCTTCTTTCCCTAACAAGAAACACAAGCAAGCTCACTCATAATATGAAAACCTAAATTGAAAATATGCTTTTTTTGATAATCTACAACATTCTGTTTGCTCTCTAGGACCCTTTTCATGGTTGCTAATAAATCAATCAAAATTCTAATCCTAGTTGGGTTTTAAAAAAAACTTGGAAATATGTATATTCCAAGTTTGAAGCTAAGGTAAGTTCTTTATGACTCCAAAAAGAGGTAGGAACTTTCAGAATCTAACTTGGAACCATCGGTGTTCAAATGAAAAAAAAACCTTTTTATCCACAATTATCTTCATCTACAAATGAAGTACATATAACAATCATTCAAACAGGGAAATGACAAGGATGGGACCATTAATAAGAGAGGTTTATATTATGTGTATGTGTTATAAGAAGGAAAAAAAGAAAAAAAAGAAAATTTGTGAATTAGATTGATTTAGTTACTTAGTTCTGAGTCATTATTTCATTAAATAACTTATTCAAAACAAGTAATTTATGAACCTTTTTTTTGGTACACTATTAAAAAGTAGCCATTTTGAAATGAAATTTTTATAAGCCACAATAAGAACTAAGTATATGAAAAGGAAAGCTATATCTTCTTGTTTCTATACACCATTTATTACATTCACATGGCTTACATCTTTCAATTTCCATGTTTTTAAAACTCTCTGAGTGTTAGAAATATACTCTTCTCTTAAAAAACGTACCATCCTCACAAAACAAGGGAAGTTTTGCTTTCCTTGTTCTTGGTCTATGGCTTAACCACATCAAACTCTTCTCTTCATATCTAAATACACGCCATAGTTCAATCATCATGAGACTGAGGTAGCCTTTTCATCTATAAATTACTTCTTTTGATTTCAACTTCTTATATATATATCAATAAACATCATAGAAGATTTTTTTAAATCATTGTTAGTGGAGAAAGGAGGCTGGAGAGGAAGATAATGATGAAAATGAAAAAAGATCAAAATGATTAAGATGATGATGACGATGGGATTTTTGAAGTTGAAAAGATAATTCAAATTTGCATTAAGCAATCGCATTGTAGCAAAAAACAAATTGGGAATTAAGATTTAGGTTTTGTTTTTTAATTTAATTAATTATTAAACAAATGAGTTAAAAAAAGAGAGACACATGTTAGATACGTAGATTTCAAAAAATTTAATATGATTAGCCATATCAACAACTTTAGCAGAAAACTTAACATCGAACTATTTTCGTAACAAATTGAAAATTGGAGTGTTTTAACGCAACTTTTTAAAGTTGGGTTAGTATTGCAAAACTGAGTAAAATTTTATTTTTTTTAATAATTAACCCATAATTTAATTTGATATCAAAACTTTTATTTTTATTCTACATATGATTTACATGTATAATATTTTCATTTTTATAAATACATCATGATACTATTTATTTGATATAATTTAAATATGTAGTTAAATATAATATTATTATCTATTGAATACAATATATAAATATTTAAGAACACTCTTTCATTTAATTAAAAACTTAAAATATTCTATCGATTATAAATTATTATGATTAATATTTTAAAATATTAATATAAAAAGTTTGTCATTAATGAAAATTTTGACCACTCTATAAAACATAAATTACTTAATTGATCTACCCAAGACTAAGGAAAAACATTTATGTTTTTATTAGTTAGAGGACATATTTAATCTTTTTCCATATGTTATTAAAAGTAAATAAATAAATCTTTTTTTATCTAAATTCACATATGATCGTTACATTAGAAAATTTTAGAGCATTAGGATTACATACCACAATAAGTTGAATTTTGAGTTCAAAAAATAGTTTAAGGGGCGAGATTCATTTAGCATAAATTAGGATCAAACACACATTTAAAGTGAAAGTTAGAGGGTTAATTTGGTCTTTTTCTTCATCTATAAATTTAAGGCAATTTCCTAGTCTATATTAAAAAGATAACAAGGTTGTTAGTCAAAGTATTCCCCCTAAACATTTCTTTTCTTTCTTTAATAAATGGGCTCATTAATAAAAAATGAGTCTAAGTTCAAGTAAATTACCATATTCACTCTATAACTTAGAAATGTTAAAGTATAAGTTATTATATTTAAGTCATTTCTAATATGCAGATAGAGTAGGATGATAATTATGATAGGAAGAAATACAATATACATAGTATTATTTTGAGTAAAAATATGAATTACAATAGTAATCACTTTCTAACTAGAAATATTAATTTGTAACTCTTAAGTTTTACACTTAAATGATCTAAACAAGAGTGTAGAATAGTATTTATTAGTGAGTCAAATTAACTACCATCATACACTTCAATTATTCTATTTATCACACATTCTTATATTTGTTTTTTTATCATTATACATTATTTATCTTTATCTAAATATTTTAAAAATAAAATCTAGACAATTCTTTTAACTATTATCTAGATGATCTTTCTAATAATCTCTTACTTAATCTACATACCACCTTGCCATTACCATATTACTTTTGTTTCTGTAGATTATATAATGATTGACATAAAATAAACTTATTATTATGGATTTTTTTCCATAAAATATGCTAACTTATCTTTAGGTTAGATTTTTTTATGTATCCACAATTTCTTTCTCCACCTTTTCAAAAATGAAGTGAAATTGAACTCGTATATAACAATAACAATAACAACAATAAAACTCAGTAGAAATCTCGTCTAATTTCTTACTAGATGCAATACACTCCGATTGTCGCAAAATAATAAAAAAAATTTATTGTTTTTCTTTAAATTCTTCTAACACCTATTTCAGCCATACCACTTCTTTATTGGCTTATGTATTTGTTACATGTTTTACCTTTTTCTGTTGATGTGGCCACAACTATTGTAATTTTATAACTTAGTTTACAACCTTTGTAGTAAGTATGAACACATAACCTGTATTAGATTTGAATTTATTAAGATCACTTTCATAATTAGAGTTAACATATCCTTTGATAATAAAGTATGATCCTCCATATTGTAGTGCAATATCAGAAGTATCCTTATTGTATCTTAGGATCCTTTTTACATTATTCCAATGCTTTTTCTAGAATTTATCATATAGTGACTAACTGATCCCACCACTTGTGCAATGTTTGATCATATACAAAACATGAAAAATATTAAACTCCTCCTATAGATGCATATTATGGTTGAGATATATCCATCCTATTATCTTGATTATTAAAACCCATATTGGAAAGTGACTTGAAATTAATAGGAAGATAAGTAGATATTGACTTACAATTTTGTGCACTAAAATGTCACAAAACCTTGTTTGTGTAGCATTTTTAGAAAGCCAAATATTAATGTTATTTTTATCTTGATGAATTTTCATTCAAAGAATCTTATTTTATAGTCCAAAGTCCTTCATTTCAAATTCTCTAGCTAATCTTGCATTCAATTTTTAATACAATCTTTATTGGTGCTTGCAACTGGCTTGTCATTTACATATAACAATAAAGATAATGAAATCCTTATCACTAAATCTTTCAAACAATATATAAAATTTTTCATAAGGTTTATTGTATCCAAAACTTATAGTGAAGGAATCAAATATCTTATACTAATACCTTAACACTTATTTAAGATCATACAAAATTATGTTCAACTTACAAATTAAATTCTTTTTTACTTTTTCTTCACAACCTTTTGGTTGAAACATATAAATTTCTTCTTCAAAATCTCTATAAAGAAAAAGTAGTTTTAACATATAATTGTTATATATGTAATTTAAACATAATATATCCCCATGAGATAGCTTCATAATGATGGAACCATTCTCTTCTAGAAGTTATGTAAAAAAATAGCTCTTAATTGAAAAAGTCATAGATCAAGTAATAACTTCATGCTTTCAATTATTTTTACTACTTCATAACATAAAGCATTGCCATATCATTAAGTATGTGAAAATTTTCCTTGAGGACTGGAATTTTATCATTTAAATTTCAAAAATTCTTTTTCAAGTAACCTTTCATGCCATAGTTGTAGCATTTTAAACTCTCTTTACTTTTTTAATTTGCCTTAGCATGAATTTGGATCCAAATTAGGCCATGTTTTATTGATATCCCTTTCTTCATTGTTAAAGCTTTAATTTATTATGAACTAGATCGCCTATTTTCTTTATTCTTGCACCAAGCTTCTTCCTCGAAAATTGCAACATGCAACATCATCAAAAACTAGGATGTTTTAAGAATATTATTAGTTTAGTTGACAATGATTAGATCTTACAAATCAAATAGGCTCCAAAGTAGAAATTTATCATGTTTATGTAGCCCTATTCTATAGCCTAACAATGTGAGATGCGAGAATAGAATGGTCAAATTATTAACTAAAGCTTAACAAAACTTCATCTACACTTAAGAAAACTTCATCAACTAAAGCTAGAAAAATTTGCAATTGCATTAGCATCCGTTTCATTCCACTTAGCATTATTTGTGAAATCTGTTACCTTTCATTATTGATTGGAAGGAAATTATTCTTATAAGGATAACTTTCTTCTTCAGCTTCCATAATGCAAAACTATTCTTGTTAAATTTCTCTATATTAAATTTGGTTATGTTGCTTATATCCTAGGCTACTTTGAGCTAAGAGAAATAAATTCCACCATTTCACATAAAAAATAATTGTATATATGAATAGTTCTAGTACCTTTAAAAGTTGAATAAGACCTAACTCATTTTTTATATGGAGGATCCACTTTTGGTGGTAAACATAAAGCACATGACAAGTAAATATACACGCCCTAACTGAACTCAAATACCATTTGTTGGAATAATTAGGGGAATAAAGTTGAATCATAACTTAGTTAATATCAAAAGAAATAAAACATACATAATATTATTATGAGTAAAAGATATGAATTATAATACAAGCACTCACTAATTAATTAAGTTATAGATATTAATTTATAACTTAGAACTCTAAGATTTTATCTTCACAAGTTGTACTTTTTTAGAATCTAAAAGAATTGCATTGAAAGAGTGAAACCAAAGTTTAGTAGATAGTTATATAGAGCTTAAAAGCTTACTTAGCTCTAACTCTATATAGTTATATAGAGCTTAAAAGCTTACTTAGCTCTAACTCTATAATAAAGAACAAGATAAAGCCATAATAAACACATTGTTGGTGATTCATACCTAAAAGTCCATTTTTAGCTATTGAGCATGTGAAGAAAGGGGATTAAGTTCGAAATTTGAGGTTACACAACAACATCTATAGGGATAGAGCCTTATATCATTAATAAAACTTCATAGTAGATTATGTTTATATCACTAAAGCTTGCTTTTCGGGTGGAGGGGGGGGTGGCGGGAATCTCTAGTCATCCATCAAGCCTTGTTTGTGTTGCATATGCAAGTGATAAACTATTAATTATTCTCTTATGCATTGAATCTGTGTATTAATAAGGCTTTATTTTTGGACATTTATCTTTTGAAGAATCCTTTGGTTCTTTTTCTTATATAAACTATATATTATACTACTAGGTGTTCTTTTAAAAGTAAGTTAGTCATTATTCTTCCTCTTTTACTTCTGACATACCAATTAGTGCTTTCAATTCAGTGTTGTAGCATCCATATTGCACATCTTCTTGATTGTATCGTAAATAAAAGATATTAAAATTATAGTTAAAGAATAAGTGCTTGATTAATTTTGTTTCCTAGTTATACAACACTCAAATGTCAAGTAAGTTTAAGAATCTTTTCATCATATCATAAGTGCTAAACCTTCCTTTATTTTTTGAAAATAAAAGAATTGTATTAAAAACATGAGATGCTACATACAAAAACTCAACAGAAGTTTGTAACGACCCCTTTTGGGCACAAGGTTAGTCTATAAAAAAGACTTTTTAGTTGTTAGGATAAACAATTGAAGTTCCAAAGATACTAAACAACATAGACAGAAGTTAAGTACATTCACATTATAAAATATAAAGCTATACTTATGTTATGCTATAACTGTTAAGTTCAAGTTTTAATTTCCTCTATCATTGGGAGTGATAGTAGGTAACTTCTAACTAATAATCAATTGAGTTCTACATCTTCTATGGGTAACATGAGTTATTAACTACATTCAGATCCTTTCAAACAGCTCTATAAGAAGTAGATTCCTCTATAAAGCTTGATTTTGAAATATAATTTTTTTTATTTCATGTTAAATGTAGTAAACAATGTTATAAAGAGCAATTTTAAAGATCAAATAGTCATCCTTAATTCCCTAAACATTATGGTAGCTATAACTTATAATGTTAGACCATTTTAAAGTTATAGAGTTCCTCTTGCAAAGCTAAAGAATGCCTTTCCAGATGTAGCAAGAGTAATTACATTTGAACAAGAGGTGATTCAAGGATTCTAGCTTTTGATTACATAGAATATATGATATAGAAATTGATGAAAATATTAACATTCTGTATTAAGTGGACAATTTATCTTTGATTGCCAACCACAATTTAAAAGCTACATATGGATAGGATTGTTTAAACCAAATTAGATTCCTCTACTTAACTTTTAACTTGATAGCTAAACAAAGTTTTGCAAAAAGATGTGAAGAACTGACTTGAAGTGGTTCTATTATAAAGAATGAAATCTTCCTTATTTGGAATTAAGGGAGTATTCATCTATTGTTTATTACAAGGGTCCATGGTATGAAACCTAGCAAATATGATTTATCCTTTATTACATCACAAATAGTAGAGTTATGAGGAACAACATTCTTTAACGTGGCCATCTTTGTTACCATTGCTAATGGATCAGATTGACACTAGTTTTTATGCTAAAATGAAGTAAAAATGCCATTTCCTAAGTTTATATGAAATTCCAATCTCACCACTTGCTTCAGCCTGAATATATAAATCATAATCCATGAGGAATTGATTTTTTATTAAGTACTCCAGAAGTTATCATCCTTTAAATAACAAGAATGCACTACTTCACCCTCAAAGCTTATTTGTCTTTTAAGAGTCTCCAAATCCTTTGAATTATTATCACTTTATTAGTTGTTTTTAGTGAAACCACTCTAAGAATACCCTTATCTTTAAGAAGGCAAACATTATACCAATTGACTTAGCTATTGAATAATTATTTGCATCATCAGACTAAAGAAAACTTCTAAGCATCGTATCAATGGTTATAACCAAATTGCTTGGGATCATTAAGTGAGAGACCAATATACTTGGATGTTATTAAGCACTAAACTAATGAGATAGGCCCTACCAACTATCAAGAGGATTCTATTATATTAGTTATGAATCCTTCTATTAATCCTCTCAATCCAAGCCTAAAGTTCCTTGAAAATTAGTATGCTTGTAAAAATAAGGATGCCTAAATATGTCACTGTAGGTTTTATAGCTTTCATACCACTAATAGAAGAGAACTAATTGGCATTGATAAAATTAGTTATAGAGAGGAAGATATAACATTTGTCCTTTATTGATGGAAGGACTATAAATTCTTTCGAAAGTGTTTAAGCTAGATATTAAAGCACTCAAAAAGTTAGCATTATCTTTGAAAAATACGATTAAATCATCAACAAATGAAAGGCTGATCATCTTCAGTTTCCTACACTTAGAAAGAAATCTAAATTATTTTTCTTATAAAGCAATCAACTTGATTAACTTGCTAAGGACCTCTGTACTAAAAGTAGATAAAGGGATAGTGGATCACCTTACCTCAATCCCTTTGCTCCTTTTACAGGCTTTGTTGGCTCTCTATTGACCAAAAAATTTGAGGAGACTATTATTCAATCCATCCAATAACTTGTGAAAAACCATAAGCTTTAAATGTATGTAGTATGAAATTATAGTCTAAATATCAAAATTATTATGGAAATCTATCTCGACAGCATAATTTTTTTATTATATTTCCAATTATAATTCTTGAAGAGCACTTGTGCAACCAATATGTTATCTTAGATTGACATGACTATAATAAAAACACCCTAAACTTTATCAATATATAAAGATAAAAATGAATTTCAATCTTTTAGCAATAAGTTTGGAAAAATGTTATAAATGGTATTGAAACAGGCAATAGGTCTGTAATGCATTGATGAATAAGGAGTTTGCACTTTGGGAATGAGACATATAAAAGTTTTATCTAAAGCCTTTAACATTTTCGACTAAAATTTTTGTTAAAGGCTAGGTCCTCTAGACAAATACTCATTCACCCCATCTAATCCTAAAACTTTGTTGAGGTGAAAGGAAAGCAAAACTTTTTACACATCTGCTTCATTGAAAGGACTGTAGAAGAACTCATTTTCTTGAGGAGTGATATGTATTTGAATAATAGACCTGATGAGAACAATAAAAGAAGCAACATGAATAAGGGTACCCAAAGATCTAGAGAAATAAGAAAAAAAAACTCCTAATGAAGCTCAGGTTGAATAAAGACAAAAGTGTTTGTGCTCAATCCTTAGAGACAAAATCTTATTGGTATTAGTTCTTGAGAGTATTCTTCTTCCCTCTTCCTTTCTCCTCCTTCTCTTCTCTTCTCCTCCTTCTTTGGATCTTTCCCAATGTAGCAAATGGAGGCACACAAAAAATTAGGTTGTCTCCCCTCTCTCTATAGTCTTTTATAATTAGGGAAAAAACTAGGTTTTACCTGGGTCTAAAAAGTCTGAAATATCCCTAAAAAAGTTAAGTTTAGAAGCCAGTTTGCATCTACTATCATGCAGGCCATGATTATTGTCCCTTAGGCCACAATCGTGGCCTACTAAATTTGTCATGATCATGGCCCTAGGTCCTTCGTCGAACTTCCTCCAAATATTTTACGTTCTTCGATGTCTAATCTTAAATATTAACAAAAACATTAAAGAACCTCAAATACATAAAATTAAAGGTCAATAGCATGCTCTAACCCACTTAACACTCAAAACACAAATATCTAACTAACTGACACAATTATAAACCTAAACATGCATGAATCAATTAATTAACAACTAAAAACATACTAAAATGCCTGTTAAAACATCATGCAACATAAAACTATGAAGAATCCATATAGAATCAAGGCTTTTGAAGGGTGTATAGAAAAAATAGTCCTTCTGATGTCTTACATAGTAAAAGGAGAAATCAGACTATCCTTACTATACATTTTAATAAATCCTGCCAAAAACCTTTTCATGTTTTCCGAGGGGGACTCCACGATGTCAAGACCCATCAGTTGAGAGAAAAAAAATCTAGCCAATTCAAGAAGAGCCACCTGATCTGATTGCAAGTTCCCTTCAATGTCAAACAAGCTAACTATTCTTTTGGAATTTTTTCTGGCCATAAGAGAAGCATGAAAGAACTTAGTATTGGCTTCCCTATCTCTAAGCCAATTTAATCTCGCTTTCGAATTTGAGCAGTTGTTGATACTCTTTAAGAAGTTCCACTTCCTTCATCCTCAACGTGGTATTATAACGAAAGTTATAACACTTTTTTTTTATCTTATTACACCTTAGTTTTAAGCAAGGACAGATTCTGATTCTTTCCAACAATGAAACTTTTCATAATAATTTTTACCTGCTGCCAACACTGTATAATATCCATAAAACCCTCCAGGAGAGTAGCTCCATTAAAAAACTTGAATGGAGCTCCAACGCTCCTAGGGGCAACAGAACACTGAATATGTATAAAGGAATGGCCTGAGCACAAGTTTTCCCCAAAGTGCACAAATGATTGAGGGAAATAGGTTAACCAATTTGAACTTTCTAAGCATTTGTTGAGCTTTCACCTGATTAGCATAGTCCCCTACTGATTATTTGACCAAGTAAGCACTCTTCTTGTGGAGTATAAATCCATCAACTCCCCTTGACTAAGGAAGTTGGTAAGCTCTTTCGTATCTGCTAGAGTGACTCTCTTCCCACTCTCTGCCTCCTTTGAACTAAGAATACAATTACAATCCCCAGCCACAATCCAAGGACTGCTAGTTGAATTCTGTAAACGACTTAAATCCACTTATAGTTTGCTTCTTTGGAAAGCAAAGTTTGAAGCATATACAAGAGTTAAAACATAGTTAAAGATATTTGATACATAAAAATTATTTTCCATTAAAATTTAAATTTTGATAGATTCTCTTGATTCAATTATGTGATTATTTTTCATTAAAAAACATGAAAGATAATGATTTTATATTGATTCACATATGATGGGCACTGTAAATGTTATAAAGAAAAAAAACCTTACAAGGTTATTAAATGTCTTTTAAAAGTAAAATTAAAAAGGTTGTTAAATGTATTTTAAAAATAAAACTGTGGGTACTGATCAATCTGTGAAGTATAGATAATGCTAGAAACAAAAGGTAAATAATATCTAGTGTCACCAACCCTAAGTTACCATAGATACAATTTATTTAGGGTGATTACATGTTAATTTTTGAAGTAGACGACTAGAAAGGCAATTACATAGGTCTATAAACTACTAGTAGGAGAAGTTTTGTACAATAGTTATCCCTAACTATAAGAGCAAAAATGCTTAACATTAGAGAGGTATGTCACCAATAATGGGGATTCATTGATGTTTACATGATATTGAAGTGATAAGTATTTTAAACAAAAGTATTTTTGGTAAAAATACTGCATTTAGAGTTATTCAATTATTTAATCAAATTGTCAAGTTTTAAAGACATAGACCTCTCTTATAATTTAAGAAACCTTAAAAAAATCTTTGATCTTTAAAATTATTGAAAAAATTCTTAATTTTTAGTTTTTTAGAAAAACCTCTTCTCTTAAACTTTGGTTGAAAAATAACAACGAAGCATACGTAGTATGAACTTCAGATATGGACTAAAAAAATATTGTTTATATGATTATTCAAACTAATTAAACTCAAACTGAACTAATTAAATTTGACTCAAACTAATAATTTAATACAATTATCTAAAATTATTAATATAAATTAAATTTATTTAGTTTGGATCGAGTTTAAGAGCTAAGCTAAGTTACTATATTTGTACATTTGATTAGTTCATGTTTGATAATCATTTTGTGTATGTTTCTTTGTTATTTTTTGAAACAAAGTCTACGGGAAGGGGTTTTTTAATTAAAAACTAAAAGGATTTTTTTCAAAAATTTAAAGATTAGGTAGTTTTTCTAAAGTTTCTTAAACTATATGGAAGGTCTATATCTTTTGTTTGGTAGTAAAGTATTATATTTGTAAAATGATATTTCCTAAATAATAAATAGCGGTATAATGTTTGAGAAATATGGAGATGAGAATGGATGAGCTTAACACCCAAAATTCGAGTTTCAAATTAAATTTAGACAAGTTCAAGGATTGGTTAGATTATGCCTTCAACTCAAACTCTTGTTTCAAAATATAAATTATTTTCTTAAATTTATATATAATCAAATCAAATTTTAATCGTAATAGTGATGAATGAGAAATAAAGAATGTAGAAAAAATGGAAAAGAAAAAGGAATATAATGTGGAGATGAAATAAAAAAAAAGATTCTTTATTTATGAAAAATTAAAGTAATATTGTAGTGCACTTATAACAAATCATAATGCATATTTATAAACTTGAAACATAACTTACTTTCTATTATTCTACAACTATAACAGAAGAATCCTAGTACTGTTGAAATAGATAAACATTATTAATCTTGACAACTATTGAGATAAACATTTCTAAAAACCATTGATTATTTCAAAATAAGTAAAATGTTAGAGAAGATTATTTAAATTGAAATAAGATATTGGAGAAGCATATGGATTAACATTAATATCTCTCTTTAATCATGATTTAGTAATTTAGTTAACTAACTATACATATTCTTCTATGTGCAATTAGATTCTTGGATAAATTTATTACTGAAATATTACCAATACATATTTTTAAAGTGACCTTAATATAAACATAAATTTAACTTATTAAATTACTCAACCAAATTGCTTGACAAGCACTGAAAGAAACAACAACATATTGGAAGTATAAGAATTGACTAGAAGCATGTTGTATTGCTAAAAATAAAAAAGTAACCTAGAAGATTCTTATATGGTTCCATTTCTTAAAGGACCTATTTGAGAAGATTGAAGTATTGTGAGTCATAGAATCAAGTTATGGGCATTCTAATGAAGCCATTAAAGTATGAAACCATTTCCAAGTTAGGGTTTATACTTCGAATAACTAAATTACATACTCAAGATTAAAGGGGGGTGTTGATGATAATCAAGATTCTTCTCCAATATTTTATTTTAGTTAAAATAATCTTCTCTAACATTTTATTTCCGTTAAAATAGTAAACAATTTTTAGGATAATGTTATTCATAATAGTTATTAAGAAGAATAATGTTTATCTACTCTAAATTTGTTTGGATTCTTCTACTGTAGTTGTAAAATAATAGGAACTGTATTATATTTTAAGTCTATCAACAAGCACTGTAATTCACTAGAAATGTACTGCAATATTACTTCAATCAGAAATGTAAAATCCTTTATTCTTATTTTTTATATTCAATAAGTCCATCGTGTTGCTGAGTATAAGGAAAAGTGACTACATAATTGATTGATTGCTTGTGTGCTTATGATATTATAAGTTTTAACAGTAAGTTCATGGTGTAGCAGTAGCCAACACTGGCAAGTACACGTTGATCCCATAAGGACTGTAAGTAATAGTATTAACCTTTTTTCTATATATAACCGCCAAATCAGGTTATGAATTTAATTGAAAATTAAACTAAATAAACTAAACCAAAGTTAAAACAATAATGAATTACGATAAAGAAAGTACTACGACTAGATGATATTAAATAAGTAGTAGTTAAGTGATGAATCCCAACATTAAACCTTTATCGTGCAGTTAAATTATTGTTTATTAGAATGTGTAAATTCTTATGTTAATATCTTTCTCAAGACTATTAATAACTAACCCTTAGTTGATTAACTAAAATCTCTTTCCAGTTAAAATCTCTAGGATTGCATTACTCGATTCGTGGATTTCATTATTAGGTCTGACCCTAATCTAGAAAATTTATGTTAACAAATGTCTAGGTTTGCTTGCAAGTCCTTCCAACTATGGTAGATCTATTCAAATACGAAATCACATTAGACTAATATTTCATATACATTAGTTCAAAAATATAAAAGCGTAATTGAATCATAATAAATCAATCAATAAAATTACATTGAATAAAAGACTATATCATACTATTCATCCCAACTATGGGTTCATCACACCTAGGTACTAAACAAATTAGTTCCTAAACATAGAAAATAAATCCAATATTAAATATTGAGAAGAATAAATAAAAGTAAAAGAATTCATAATCTATATCCACCTTTTATATCTAATGAAGTCTTTTTGAAATTTGGATCAAAGGTTTCTCTTATCAAATCTTGCGACATAATCTTCATATTTCCTTCATCCTTTGTTCAAAACTACTTCTTCTTTACTTTTTTGATGTCTAACTGTACTCCAGTTGCTTCTTTTTTTCACTCTAGCCTTTATAATTTCCTTTTATAGGAAAAATTAGGGTTTTTGAAACATACATAGTCACTTACATAATCGTGTATCTCAAATTACACTTTAAATCATGACTTTACACTGTCGTAGAAGTTTACATGGGTAACATACATGGTCATAACGTACATAGGCATGTATCTCCGCACAAGCATAAATAACATCTTTGAAGCTTAACACATTTACAACGACTTACACAGTATTAAGACAAAACTGTGTATCTCCAAAGTTGCTTCAATTCTTTGTTTTATGCTTCGAATTCAACCGAATTCTTCTCCTTTTAGTCTATGAAGGCAATTATCACCTATAATCACACGTGAAGCAAAATAAGCACCAAAAATACTATAAAACTTTCAAATTACAAAAAAACACACTAAATATGTGTATATAAATATAATTATTTATTTATTTATCAAACACCCCCATACTTAACCTTTTACTTGTCCTTAAGCAAATCATAATCCAAATCATCAAATTTACAAACATTCGTACCTTATTAACATCAACCTGTCCATCTATACCCTAAATCATAATGTCAAATCAATCAGATTAACCTAGAATTAGATTCAAGTCATCTTAGAACCATCCTTCATAAGTCAAAATCAATAGCAATCATATAGATAATCTTTTTGAAATCAAAAGCACAAATTTTCAGTCCCTATCTAAGGATTCATTCAGTGCACTCAAAGTGTTTAGGGTGGAAGGTGTAGGAACTCTCAAATCAATACACAGGCAGATTTTTAACTATAAGCTTGTAATAAAATCATATCTCCACTACTTATAAGTAAATTAGAAACAAAAATCAAAAGGCCTTCTTACAAGGTTTTAATGAGACGTAGGTTAAGGTATGATAAGGATAATAAAAGGGTGATAACATTAAAGGAAATTTACAAAAACAAAATTACATGAAACTTAGTTCTTTACAACATAGGTCCTTCATACTATAATTTTGGTACATTAATTATAACACTACTTTTTTTTTACTATGCTTGAACATTTTTTTATTTTTATTTTGTTAGCGTTAACCATATACCAATAAACAAAGAAATATTATACCCTTTTATTTAAAATTCTTTAATATAATATGAGTTTTAAGCAATCAAGTAAACGTAAATGCTTAAGTGTTCAAAAATAATGAAAAAACTTTCAAGAAAAATTAAGATAAAGGCTATTAATATGATTATAATCAAGGAAAAGGTTAAGTCTCAAAAGTGGTTACTCCTAAAGGATAAAATATGATAGGTTAATAATCAAGAAAACATGCTAAAATAAAGGCTAAATCTAAACGGTTTTATCATTTCAATGATTTTAATTTAACAAATGTGGTCTCAATATGGATAATAAAAACAAGTTTTAGAATCATCAAACTATGTATGATAACACATATTAAAGAATAAAAGAGTTTAAAATAGTGATGTTTTTGCTCTTTGGTATAAAAGCTCACACAAATGCTTCATGCATGTAAATAATATGCAATTTTCATTCAAATTAATTATATTAGTTATTACTAAAAATATGACTTATAAAACTAAGTCTATTATAACTTTCATCATTTTACATACTAATTCAATTTAATAATCAATAATAATCTAAAGTAGTTTGGACATATTTTAACTAAATTGAGATGTCAATTAATAAGAATTAATAAAAGAGAATACAATAAGCTCAAGAAATTTGAAACCGCTTCTCCACTCTTAAAATTATACATTGTCCCCAATGTACACAACAAAAGAACACATTAATAAAATATCAACAAAAACATAAAAAGTGGAAAAGGTATGACTTGGTACTTCCTTGAATAATAAGCTTTACGAAGTTCTAAATTTGGTGAGGAGTCTATCTAATATTATGTACAACCATCCTTGCAAAAAAAAAAAAAGATAAAATAAAATAAAATAAAATAAAAAATAGAGAGCATGAAATTAAAAATAACATAAAATAAAATAAAATTTGCACTACTAATGTTCAAACAAGACAAAAAAAACAAAATAAAATAACAAATAAAATAAGACAACTAAGCAAATAATAAAGAAATAAAAAACCTAAAATATAGCATCCACACTGTCTCTGCATCAATCATCTCTCGGTGAATCTGATATGTCAATCATTGGAGGATCCTTGGGTCTTGGAACTTTATACTACTGCGGAACTGAAGATAATATAACCACTCCAGATGGTGGAGGTGGTACCGATATCTCAAAATGTCTAGCCATATGTACTAAAACCTCCTTCATCCATCTATCATAGGCCTCTTATGTAACATCCCGTTTTCAGAGAACGGGTCGGACCAAAGGAACGGGTCCAGGTGTGGTAAATTACCACATCTCATGCTCATGCAGTTGTAAATAGTGAGTGTTGTGCATATAAGAAC
>JANQBM010099904.1:0-26715 GCA_025594535.1 Erythroxylum domingense | reverse complement strand
GCCAAGGAAATAGAGCGACTCCCGCAGGTTAGCCACTCCAATATGTTTTGCTGCAGACGTCACTCTTCCACCACAACAACGTCTACCCCCTCTTCACCCTAAGGTGTATCTATATATATATATGCGGCAATCATTCCTCTCCCTATTTTATGTGAATCTCCTCATTATCTTCTCTTGATTTTGTCCAGATTAGGTGCCTTGCTAATTTAGGTAGGAAACTTCTTGAAAAGGACTCCTGAAGATCTTGGGCTATTATGTTCTTAATTGGAGACAACTTCTGAAAAATCTGAAGAATTAGGATTATGACCTTAGGCGTGCCCACGCCTAATCTTTGAATTGCGACCAATCTGGAATTTTCAAACTTCTTGCCATATTTTTCTTCTTTTTGATCCTTTTTCGTCCCTAATGTGTTGAAAACCATCTGTAAACAATTATAAAATAATTCCATTAAATTCGGATAATAATTTCAACACCTTAACAATAATTAAGTCCAAAATAAGTGCAATTTAAATGGCTTAACATATCTGAATCATTAGAATCAACTGGCTTTTGCTCCTCATGCTCTGGTGCAGCTTTAGAAGAATCATTTTGTTCAAATTCTCTTTCGACCTGTACTGTTGTAGTCTTTCGATTCTCTTATACAGTGCCAACATTTTCTGCTTGCTTTTGATCCTTATCTTCCATGAAGATAACATCCCTGCTGATAACAATCTTGTGGGCAGTGAGATCCCATAGACAATATCCCTTTACTCCTTCAGCATATCCCATGAAAATACATCTTCTGGATTTTGGATCCAACTTTGTAGTTTCTAAGGCATTGAATATAACATAGGCAGGACTTCCAAATATATGAAGGTTGGAATAATCCACTGGTTTACCAATCCACATCTCCATCAGTGTCTTCAACTCAATTGCAGTTGATGAAGTTCGATTCACCACATAACTGGCGGTATTGACTACTTTTGCCTATAAGTTTTTATCTAAGCTTGCAGTTCTCAACATCGCTCTTGTTCTTTCCAACATAGTTCTATTCAACCGCTCTACTACTCTATTTTGTTGAGGAGTGTATGCCATCGTGAAATGCCATTTGATGCCTTCTTGCTTGAAAAATTCATCAAAGTCTTTACTAGTATATTCACCTCCATTATCTGAGCATAAACACTTGATCTTCTTACTAGATTCGAGTTCCACCTGCGCTTTGTAAATTTTGAAATTTGGAAACACATTTTCCTTCCTCTTGATAGGAAACACCCAACATCTCCTCGAATAATCATCAATAAATGATATAAAGAAATTTTCTCCTCCTAGGGATGTAACTGGTGCTTGCCATACATCAGAGTGAATCAATTCTAGAATTTCTTTGCTTCTGAACTTTGATGTGTTAGAACTTCAATCGATGCTGCTTACTTACAATGCAATGCTCACAGAAAGGTAATGATACTTTTGTGAGACCTGGTAGTAGATTCTTCTCTGCAAGTATCTTCATTTCTTGTTCTGACATATGTCTAAGCTTTTTATGCCACGTCATTGCTGATTTGTCATCTGGACTAATCACAGCAACGGATGTCTCTCCTTCTTGTAAAGTTACTCCCTTTAGCATGTACAGATTTGCAACAATCTTCTCTGATTTCATAAATACCAGCGCTCCTTTAATCACTTTTATAATCTTGTTTTGAATTTCAAATTTGAAATTGAGATCATCCAGTTATCTTATAGATAAAAAATTCTTCTTCAAGCCTTCCACATGTCGCACTTATTCAATAGTCTGAGTTGTCCCATTATACATCTTTAGCTTGATGGTGTCAATACCAACGATCTTCATAGCTAGATCATTACAGCTATACACAGATCCCCCAGAGACAAATTCATAATGATGGAACCAGTCTATTCGAGAGGTCATATGAAAAGTAGCTGCTGAATCGAGAAGCCATATATCAACAAATGTTCTCTTATCTCCAATAGTCATTGTCGCTTTACAGACCATTGCACCTCCATCATCTGAAGTATTTGCCACATTTCCTGGAGGAATAGAATCTTTCTTATTCAGATTCTAATAATCCTTCTTCAATTGTAACACTTGAAATTCTTCTTACTCCTAGATTTTGATCTACTATGACTATGACTCCCACTTGGGCCACGTTCTATTGATCTTCCTGTCGTCACCATTAACGCCTCTGCTTGTTGTGAATTTGCCAGCATGTCTACCTTACTTTTGTGCCGACTCTCTTCTTTCATAATAGCAGCTGCAATATTGTCGAAGACTAGAGTGTCTGTGTTGTTTGTTAAATTGATGACGAGTTGATCATACGAATCTGGTACGTTCACTTATCTCTATTGTGTTCCCCAATGAAGTGAGTTGTGAAAATAAAGTATTTAAAGTATTTAAGTGCTTCGTCACTAAAGTGGATTCCACCATGCGTTAAGTGTACAGTTTTCTGTTTAGAAAAATTTTGTTATAGAGTGAGTTGGTTTTATGAGGTGAAATATTACTGCAATTATATTACTGCAATTATTAATTAATAGGATTTCATTCCAAGTCTAATTATGCTCTGCTATATTTAGTTGGACATAAATTTTTAATGGAATGGAATGAAATTGAATGGTTTATAATGAAATGGAATATAAATGAATGTAATATTAGAAAAATTGTTGTTTAAGGCTTAGTTTGGAGGAGCGGTGGCTGTTGATAACCTGCTGAAATCAATCTACTAAAATGATATCAAAATTATTAATTTTTTATATTTCATATATTATATATTTAGCTAATTAAAATTTTATTATATATTGTCATAACTATATAATTTCAAATTCAATAATTCTTTCAATGTCAAACTTGAAATTAAATTTATTTCTCTGAAAACTATTTGATACCAAAATTCACTAAGTTAAATTTAATCCATTATTTTGAATTAAATCTTACTAATTTATTATGATTAATTGAATAAAAATTAAATTAAATTAAATTCACTAATTATATGTAAAGATGACAACGAGTCAAGTAAGGTCAAGGTCATTGTTGCTCTAGCCATACCAACTTTCTTAGCATGTGATCTGAACTTGACATAAAACTTGATGGGACTTTTCTCGTGTTGTCTGAAATCAAAGCTCAAAACTTGCCCAATGCCTAAAGACTCATATTGTATCAAGATGTGGGATATAAATACTGGATCTTTGGGTCGCACTCTTTATGATTGCCTTGGAACTGTTCTTGATCTTTCAATGACCAGTGATAATAAATCTGTGATTGCCGCTACTAGTTCTAACAAGCTGTTTGTGTGGGATGTTACCACAGATCGCATTTATCGCACACTCGCAGATCACACCAATAAAGCATGTGCTACTGATGTTAGCAAAATATCAAGTCGTGCTGTCAGTTCTGCCTATGATATGACGATAAAGCTGTGAGATTTTGACGCAGCGCAAAAACATAGTACCCTAATCTAAGAGTACAGAAATCATAGATCTAATTCAAGATCTACAAAGAACTCAAAAGGTAGACGAAAACCTTAAGAGAAATAGAATATTTTGTTTGAAAATAGGCAAAGGTTCTTCCGCAATACAATAAATAAGTATTTATATTAATTATAATGACCTAAAACCTAATAATAAGGATAACAATATTCTTGTAGTCTTAATAAAAGTAAAACACAATAAATAAATAAATAAATAGATTTATTTATCCTAAAGCTCCGTGTCAGTACCCTTCACTTGTAAAGAACTCGACCTCAAGTTATGCTCTGGATAACCTAACTTGCACTCCAGTAAGTAGGGGTAAATATCCGTAACATCAAAGGTTGGGTTGATGTTACCCATCCACGAAGGTAACTGAATGACATATGCATTGTCTTTAATTTTCTTCACGATCTTGAATGGACCATACTGCTTGGCCTTCAACTTATGGTGATGTTCAGTAATCCACTTCTTGTTTATAAACACCATTACTTCATCTCCCACCTCAAACACTTGATTGTTCCTATAGTGGGTCTATATTAACCTTATATTTCACATTAGCTTTTTCAAGTCATTCCTTTACGTCGATTTGTATTTCTTGGGTTTCTTTAGCAAACTTGGCTGTACTCGCTTGGATGTTAACATTTTAGGTAACTGAATAAGGTCTAGTGCATAATTTGGTACCTTAGTGTAAACCACATAGAATGGAGATCGACCGATAGAGTTATGGATATCATTGTTGTAGCCAAACTCAGTTTGTGTGATAAGAAAATCACAATTCTTTGGCTTATCATAACAAATACATCGCACTGAATTACCCAGAGTCCTATTCACCACTTCAGTCTGTCCATCAATCCCAATTCTTTGGCTTATCATAACAAATACATCGCACTAAATTACCCAGAGTCTGATTCACCACTTCAGTCTGTCTATCGGTCTGTGGGTGAGTTGTGCTACTATACTTCAAAGATGAATCAAACATACCCCACAAAGTTCTCCAGAAATGACTCAGAAATTTACTGTCTCTATTGAAGGTAATTGATTTTGGAGCCCTATGGAGCCTCATCACCTGTCAGAAGAACAGTTTAGCAATGGTTGTCGCATTTGATGTTTTCTTACATGGTAAAAAGTGCGCCATCTTAGAGAATCTGTCGACCACCACGAAAACTGAATCCACGCCCCTTTGTATTCTTGGTAAACCCAGTATAAAGTCCACGGAAAGGTCTTCCCCAATATTATTAGGCACAGGTAATGGCATGTATAAACCCGCATTTGATGCATGACCTTTATAAGTTTGGCAAATCTGACACCTAGAAACAATAGAAACAATGTCTCTCCTCAATTTAGGTCAAAAATACCTTTTACGTACCTCCTCAAGTGTCTTATCTCTGCCCAAATGTCTAGCTAGCGTTCTGATCATGGATACTCGTCGACTCAACACTTCTACCTCTACATTGTTTCTCCCAATTTTATAGACAAGTTTGTAGGGGAACTTGTCAATATAAGTTAACCATCTAGCATGCATCTTGGTCCTCACCTACTTTTGACTTCCCAAATATTTCAATGTTTGGTGATCGGTATAAAAAATAAACTCCTTTCCAATTAAGTAGTGCTCCCATGTCTTCAAAGCCCTCACAATGGCGTAGAAGTCCTTATCATAGGTAGCCCATTTTTGCCTTGCCTCGCTTAGTTTCTCATTGAAGTATGCCACAGGCCTTTTCTTTTGGGATAATACTGCCCCAATACCTATCCCACTCACATCACACTCTACTTCAAATAACTTTTCAAAGTCTGGCAAGGCTAGGATCGATGCTGTACATAGTTTCTCCTTAATAAGGGCGAAACTTTGTTCTTGCTCTTCTTCCCATCTAAACTTCCCTTTCTTCAGACAGTCTGAAATAGAAGCTACAATGCTGCTAAAATTCTTAATAAACCTCCTACACAATGTCGTTAAACCATGAAAACTCCTCACATCTCCAACGGTTCTCAGTGTGGGTCAATTTCTAATGGCCTTTACCTTGTCTTCATCCACTCGGATGCCATCTTTTCCCACAACATATCCGAGGAATATCAAATTCTCTGACATAAATAGGAATTTCTTCAAGTTGGCATATAATTGATTTTCTCTTAAGGCCTCGAATACATGTCTTAAATGTCCCACATGCTCTTCAATAGATCTACTATAGATAATAATATCATCAAAATAAACAACCACAAACTTATCGATGAAAGGTCGTAACACCTGGTTTATAAGACGCATAAAAGTGCTTGGTGCGTTAGATAATCCAAAAGGCATGACCATCCACTCATATAAGCCATTTCTTGTCTTAAAGGCTATCTTCCACTTATCTCCAGGCCTTATTCTTATTTGATGGTATCCACTCCGAAGATCAATTTTAGAGAAAATAATGGTCCATTTAGCTCTAACATATCATTAAGTCACGGAATGGAAAATTTATAGCCAATAGTGATTTTGTTGATCGCTTTACTGTCAATGCACATCTTCCAACTCCCGTCCTTCTTCGGCGTAAGTAATGTTGGCATTGCACATGGACTCATACTCTCACGAATATGGCCTTTACTTATCAACTCCTCTACTTTTTACCGTAGAATCTCATTCTCTTTTGGGCTCATCCTGTAATGAGGAAGATTAGGCAAGCTTGCTCCTGGAACCAAGTTAATATGGTGCTGGATATCACGCATAGGCGATAATCCCTCTGCTAAGTCCTCTGGAGTCACATCTGCAAACTCCTCCAATATAGATTGCACTTCTTGAGGGACCACAGGCTCGGGCTTGCTTTATACTAGCTCTTCCCCTTTAACCAATAATAGATGCACCTCTTTTATTTCCTTCATCTCACTAATAAATTTGCCTCGATTATTCTCTACCTATAACAAAGGCTTCTAGATCTTTCGTTAAGACTTTATGCCACTGATAGGTATTAAAGTATACTTTACGCCATCTTTTACAAAATGGTATGTATATTTCCTTCTCGAATGCATCGCATCCATATCAAATTGCCATGGTCTTCCCAACAAGATTTGACATGTGTTCATCTTTATTATGTCACAGTAGTGCTCATCTTGATACTTTCCAATAAAGAAAGTCACTTTACACCGCTCTTTAACCAAAATCTATCCAACCTCCTTGATCCGCCCAGCTATAAGGATCTAGATGTGGTTTGGTAGTCAACTTTAACTTCTTTATAGTAGCTGCATTTATAATATTTTCCTGACTCTCTCCATCAATGATCAACTCACATAAATTCCCTAACACCAAACACCTCATATGGAAGAGCTCATATCTTTGCAAATCACCATGTTCTTCGTAGGATATCATCAGTTTTTTGACAACACACACATATGTCTCCTCATCCTCTTCTCCCTTTTGTCCCCAACCATCACCTTCGGGCCCGCACACTTCCTCTTCATCTTCTTCTTCTTCTTCTTATTCCACCATGTTTATTGCTCTTCTTTTTGGACACTAATTATATTTGTGTCCTTGCTCGCTGCACCTGTAACACGTTGATGGAGCTAGTTTAGTATACGAATTAGCAGGTTCGGAAGTTGTTGGAGCTAGTTTGTTTGAGCTTCCACCATTAGTGCTTCCCTTGATAACACTACTCCTCGTAGGGGTTGCAGTAATCACCTCCTTTCCTTTATCGCTTAGACTCTTCTCACCTATATAGCACTTAAACTCCCATTGCTTCTCATTCAGTATAGATTCAACTTTCATAGCTAAATTTCTCACATCTTATGCTGTAAGCACCATCTGGATTCCTATCTTCTTCCTTGTATTTGATCTCAACCCTCTCAAGTAGCGTGAGGCTTGTTGAGGTTGAGATTCAGACAACCTTCTTAACTCCCGCAATTGCTCCCACCATACGGAAGCTCCCCTTTTAGACGGTAGGCCACTAACTTCACTTTCCTATCCTCTATAATCTCCGTATAATCAAAGAATTCTTTACCTCTACTAACCAATTAAGAAAGCCTTCAATATCTAGATCTCCACTAAAAGATAGGATATCTACCTTAAGTTTATATTCATAGTCTCCTCTCCGTCTTGGCTGGATGACTTCTTCCTCATTACTGGAACTATTTTCATGATTCCATGCCGTCTGCCTTTCCATATTGTGAATTGACTCCCAAACTTCAGGTAACCTATGAACATCATCGTTGGTGTTGGCCATTATCAGACAAACAAACCTGGGGTTTTCAAGGCTTTGACACCAGCTGACATAACGCGGAAACGTAGTACTCTAATCCAAGAGCACAGAAAACATAAATCTAATTCAAGATCTACAAAGAACTAAAAAGGTAGTAAAAAACCTTAAGAGAAATAGCGTATTTTGTTTGAAAATAGGCAAAGGTTCTTTCGCAATACAATAAAGAAGTATTTATATGAATTATAATGACCTAAAACCTGATAACAGGGATAAAAACATTCTTGTAGTCCTAATAAAAGTAAAAACAATAATTAAATAAATAAATAGATTTATTTATCCTAAAGCTCCGCGTCAGATTTGCAGAAAGGTTTTTGCACAAACAAAATCATTTTCCCCAGCAACTGCAATGCTCTTTGTTTCCCCATTGATGGACATACCATTTGTTCTGGCCATGCTGATGGAAATCTTCAATTGTGGGATATTCAGTTTGGAAAGCTACTTAATGAAGTTGCTGCACATTCTTGTGTTGTTACATTTATATCTCTGTCTCGAAATGGAAATGTTGTGTTGACAAGTGGGAGGGACAACTTGCATAATCTATTTGACATACGGTAATTGGAAGTTTGTGGCACACTTAAGGCAACAAGAAATAGAGTGGCAACTAATTGGAGTGAATCTTGTGTCTCCTGATGACAACTATGTAGCTACTGTAAGACAATTTTGCCCTTAGGGACAATTTTGTAATTTTCCAATATGATGGATAGTTATTAATTGTAATTTCGTTTTTCAATAAATTACTAGTTATATTACACAATTTGATCTAGATAAAGGTAATACAGTGGCCCAATAAATGATATAGATTAATGGGTCGAAGTCTGGGTGAAAAATGAGTCCCTTTTAATATAGATCTAGTCCATATCGGCCTTGTGATGGGGAAGTCTGATATGGAAGCTATATAAATAAGTTATGGTCTCTTGCAGTTGCTCAAGTCATTCACGAGCATTCAGAACTTTGACTTGTTAAAAGGGCTCATATTTTGAGAAAATTGCAGAAAGACCTAGACCACGTGCCAGTGAACGTTTTCTATACAGGTCCCAGGGAGATTTGAGCTCATTTGGCAGCCAAAAATAGCTTCAGAAAATAGGATGGAACCGAAATTAGGTATTTTGCATTTCTTCATTTTTAATCCTTTCACAATCGATCCTGGGTACATTATAAGGTCTGTTCTATGTATTACACGTGGTATTAGAGTGGTTACGTGATCGGATTGTCAAAAATGAAAGTTTTTCAATTTTTCATCTCATATGGTTTTTCTCCATTTTTGATTCAGTTTTTGGTTTTTTTACGTAAATAATTACGTAGAAGTGGTATACATAAGGTTAACCATAAAAATTGGGTTAAAAATAAGCCAAACGGAGCAAAAAACAGACCTTTGGGATATCAAAAATTGCCTCCGGTGTCGAAGGCGATGGAGAACATCGGGCGCGTGCTGTGCGTAGCGAAGGGGAGAGGCGATGCCAATCACGTCCCGCCACGTCCCTCCAGCAGACGGGTCACTCATGTCGTGCGTACAACGCATTCACGGGACGCAGCCTGCTCTCCCACCGGCTTAGGAAAGATTCTGATTCGTCCACATGGCACCTGTCAATGCAGGACACATGGCGACGCACGTGCCCGCTTTCCCACCACGCGTAGTGACATAAGGGGCACATCAATGACTGACGTCACGCTGACATTAGCCATACGAACGTGAACAATACCCAACAAATTTTTTTCAGAAATTCCCATAAAGTTATCCTAAGTATTTTTCAGTCAATTTTTAGGTCTGGGAATTTTTTAAAGTGATTTTCTAATTTTTCTAGATTTATTATGTTGGTAATTGGATTCTAGAAAAGGTTTTAAAGCTTTTCTAAAGCCGATTTTGAGTGCATTTTTGTACTCCGAGTAGCACATAAAGGAGATACTTAAAGTTTTATGTCTCGTACGGTAGGTTCGGTATTTAAAAAAATACGATGGACACTCTTATTGAGAATTTTTAAATGAAAATCTCAAATAAAGCTTAAAGACAATGTTTTCAATTTTTGCATGTGATTATTTAACTGTACATTTAGCTTTTGCATTTATGATTAATTTTCATATGCATTATGCCTATATAGAATGTGAGGATGACATAAAGTTGTATCCTTTGTGTTGGTGGACTTTTTGAGATACTGATAAGAATGTAGTCACCAAAGTGGCCTTTCAAGTCAGTATTTTGGATTGTTATACTTACATGTTGGGGGATGTTTCTGGCTTTATGTTTGGTTATTATGGCCAAAGTTGTTGGCCTTACATAAAGTTTTGAGATGTTCATAAAGGAATTAGATGGAGGAAAGCCGTGACTTGAATGATCTATTCACCCAAAGGTGGTAGTGTCATGTGAGTTAATGGTTTCTACTTTGATCACTTTTATGCGAGTGTCTAATCACATATATTATGTATTTAGCTCAAAGGTGTTTCATAATATGTGTGATCGGATTCTTGAAATAGATACTTTTTAATGTTTTAAAGTATTGTTGTTATCTTACATTTATACTGATTTTGACATTGTCTTTTCTATTTTTCAGTCACCTTTTCAGTGAATAACAATGCTGTCATTATTGAAACCTTAAATGGTTTCAACTATAAGAAGTGGAAAAAGGACGTGGAGTTTGCGTTGGAGATTGCGGACATCATCCTGGGCATGTATACAGAGCGCCCTCCTCCACTCACAGATGTCAGCTTAGCAGCTGACAAGGTAGCTATGGCGACCTAGGTAAGGTTAAATAGGATGTGCTAGTTGACCATCAGGAGGTCGATACCAGATCACTGATTAAGCGGACTTGCAAACATGACCATAGCAAGGGAGTTCCTAGACAACATCTCTCATAGGTACAGGGTCTCTTCTAATGCTGAGAAGAGCACCCTGATTAAGTAGCTTTTTCTCTATGAGGTATACTAGAGAAGGAGGCTTCCAGGATTATATCATTCTGATGGTGCACCTTCAGAGCAAGTTGAAGGCACTTGGTATGCTAATCCCTGACGATTTGATAATGCATCAGGCACTAAATACTCTTCCACCAAAGTTTGAGATGTTGGCCACGTCCTGCATCTCACTGGACGAGACTTGGGACATCAATGCCTTGATTTCCCAATGTACTGTAGCAGAGGAGAAGATCAAGAGCTCTTCTCATTCAGCTATGTTTGCAACCGCAAAGGGTAAGGGAAAGGTCAGACCCCAGCAACCTAAGGAAAAAGGAAAGGATGAGACACCCAACTCTCCTCAGATTTAGAGTGGGCAATCTAGCATTGCCAAGGGGCCACATAAGCTTAAGGGTATGAGATGCTTCTTCTGTAAGAAGAAGGGGCACAAGAAGTCTGACTACTAAAAGTATAAGCTTTGGAAGGTTAAGCAGGATATGTCAGGTAACTCCTCAACTTTCATGATTCATGAATCCAATGTGGCTCTAACCACATCAAGTTCTTAGTGGTTAGATAGTGACGCTTCTAACCATGTTGCTTCCACAATACAGAGGTTCATGTCCAAGAGAAAGCTGACTAAAGGGGAGCTAAAGCTGATGGTCGGGAACAATAAGGAAGTGGATGCTTTGTATGTAGGAGATGTAGGATTAAACCTCGATACAACGTTTGTTTTGAATCTACGAGACATATTTTATATACTATCTTTTAGATGGAATTTGATTTCTGTATCAGCTTTGAATAAGGAAGGTTTTTGTTTTGTATTTGATAATACAGTTGTAAATATTTCTATGAATACAAGACATATTGTTATGGCCTTCTTATCCTACGGGCTATATAGTATATGTCTTTCTCCTAATGTGATGTATAATTCTTCATATGTTGCTGAACTTGTTACTCGAAAGAGGACCTCCATAAAGGACACATCGTACATGTTGTGGCATAAACGCCTTAGCCATATTTCCAGGGAGAGGGTTGAGAGACTGATAAAGGATAGCATTCTCCCAACTCTGGACTTCAGTGATTTGGAGACACGTGTCAATTATTGCAGGGCCAAGTTGACCAAGATAAAGAAGAAGGGGTCAACTTGTGCTTCAGGCTTATTAGACCTTATATATACAAATTTTAGTGGTCCCTATATAGTTACGTTATTCAATGTGAGATATTTTCTGACATTTACAAATGATTATTCCCGATATGGCTATGTGTTCTTGCTTAAAGAGAAGTCTGAAGTTTTTGATAAATTCAAGATCTTCAAAACTGAAGTCAAGAACTAGTTGGGAAGATCAATAAAGATTGTCAGATCTGATAGAGGAGGAGAATACTATGGTAGACCTAGGATTGCAGGACAAGAAAAGGGTCTGTTTGCCATATATTTGGAATCAGTTGGAATAGTGGCTCAGTTCACTATGCCAGGTAGTCCTGAGCAAAATGGTGTGGTTGAAAGGCGTAATCACACCCTAAAGGACATGATGAGGTCAATACAGAGCAGAACTAACCTACCCGAGTACTTACAGGGTGAAGCCATCAAGACGACATTATATATTTTAAACAGAGTTCCAAGCAAGTCAATGTCAAAGATGCCTTTTGAGCTTTGGGTTAGAAGGAAGCCAAGCCTTGCATATATTCGTGTGTGGGGTTACCCTGCTAAAGTGAGGTTGTATAATCCTAATGAGAGTAAGTTGCAACGTCATTTGACTCATTGCTATTTAGTGGGTTATCTCAACCACTCTAAGGGCTACAGATTTTACTGTCAAGAGGGAGGGGTCAGAATTGTAGAATTGCAAACGGTAAAGTTCCTGGAATTAGATATTTATGATGAGGGAGGATCCTCACAACCTCCACAAGTTAATAGGACTAATACTATAATTGTGTTGTATCAGCCTCTTATATAGTCAGCTTTGGTAGATGTAGGCCCCAGTACCGTGCCTATGCAGGCACAGGGACCTACGCCTATTCAGGAGGAAGTTTCTAAGGTACATGAGCCTGTGCAGTTATGCAGATCCACCAGAGAGAGGCGGCCTGCTATCTCATCATATTACATATTCTATTTAGGTGAGCAAGACTATAATATTGAAAATGTTAAGAATCCAATTACTTTTTTAGAGGTCATTTTTGAACCCTATGCAAATATATGGTGGGATGCAATGAAGGACGAGATGCAATCTATGAGATATAATAAGGTATGGGAGCTAGTTGATTTACCTCAACATTGTAGATCTGTTAGTTGCAAGTGGCTATTTAAGACTAAAAAGGAAACACAGGGTTAAGTTGAGCAGATTAAGGCGCGTCTAGTTGCCAGAGGGTTCACTCAGAGAGAAGGAGTTAACTTTAATATCACCTTCTCTCCTGTGTCCTCGAAGGATGCATTTAGAGTGATCATGACATTAGTAACTCATTATGATATGGAGCTACATCATATATACGTAAAGACCGCTTTCTTAAATGGTGACCTTTATGAGGAGATCTATATAGAGCAGCCTGAAGGATTTCAAGATCAGGAAGCAATTGACAAGGTATGCAAGTTGAACAAGTCAATATATGGTTTAAAGTAAGCTTTCAGGCAGTGGTACCGAAACTTTGATGAGGTTTTGACCTCATTCGGCTTTTTGGAGAACAAAGTCGAAAGATGTTTTTACCATAAGGTCAGGGGGAGCAAGGTCATCTTCATACTTCTGTACGTCGATGATACCTTGCTCGCGTCAAATGATTTGACCATGTTGTATGAAGTTAAGCAACTTTTGGCCAAACATTTTAACATGAAGGATTTGGGTGAAGCATCTTATATTCTCAATATACAGATTTACTCGGACAGATCTCAATACTCGTAAAGCCTCTCACAAAGCGCATACATCTAGTGGGTGCTACAAAGTTTTAATATGGCTGAGTGTAAACCTGTTGTAGCACCAATCTCTTATGGAGATAGGTTATCTTTGGCACAGTGTCCAAAGAATGAGGTTGAGAGAGAGCCTATGAGGAATGTTCTTACTCTATTGTTATTGGTAGCCTGATGTATGCCTAGGTTTGCAATAGATCGGACATTGCATTTGTTGTTGGACTGCTAGGTCGATATTTGGCTAACCCAGGTGTAGGCCATTAGAATGCATTCAAGCGGGTGTTGAGATACCTAAAGGGTACCAAGGATTATGCATTGACATACATGAAAGTCAACGAATTGAACCTCACAGGGTATACGGACTCAGATTTTGCTATATGTCCAGATGATTGCAAGTTCACAGCTGGATACATTTTCATGCTGGGAAATGGTGCGGTATCATGGAAGAGTGTCAAGCAGACACTGGTTACTTCCTCAATCATGCATGCAAAGTTTGTTGCATGTTATGGAGCTGCTACACAGATGGTTTGGCTCAGAAACTTGAGTTTTGAGTTGTCTATGGTGGATTCTATTACTAGACCAATACAGCTGTACTGTGATAATCTTACTACAGTGTTGTTTAGTAACAACAACAAGAGTATCACAAGGTCTAAGCACTTAGAGGTCAAGTATTTGACTATAAAGGAGCTAATCCAGAAGGGTGACGTTAAGGTGGAGCACATCATGATTGAGGATAAGTTAGCTAATCCGCTAACTAAAGGACTTC
The DNA here is from genome assembly GCA_025594535.1 of Erythroxylum domingense. NCBI lineage: Eukaryota > Viridiplantae > Streptophyta > Magnoliopsida > Malpighiales > Erythroxylaceae > Erythroxylum > Erythroxylum domingense. The sequence goes on along the minus strand of JANQBM010099904.1, from coordinate 12,500 downwards.
ACCCAGTAGTGTTTGCTAGACATGTATTCAGTATGGGCGTGTTGAACTCCTTAGGCATCAGTAGTTAGGGATCGTTGTGTTTCGCTCCTTAAATGATTGTACATTTGTTGTATTATGATTATTTATTAATAAAGATGATCATATTTGTTTTTCCTCAGTAATTACAACTTTTGTATACAGTCATAATACATATAGAAGTCTTAAGATTTGTGCTAATCTTAAGCATTTTAAAAAGTCATTGGGCATTTATAAAGATTGACCTTAAGCCTGTGTCATTAAACACATAAAGTTTATATAGATATCCTTAAAGTTTTATATGACATAGGGGGATATAAGTTTTAATCCCATAAAGGTTTCCTCTAATGCTATTTAGCATCTGGTGAGAGGAAACAAGTTTTCTCCAATGCTGTTTAGCATTCAGTGAGAGAAAATGGGATTTCTCTACTACAGTTTAGCAATGTGGTTTAGCATAAAGTTAGAGAAATCAAGACCTACAGACAAAGATGATACATATTAGATCATAAAGGTATCATAGTAATTTGCCACACTCCATTTTCCCATTCATGTTAGTGAGGTATTAGGTACTTGTGATTGTATTGGACCTATGTTACATATGACACATGTGTCTGATGTTTTCCGGTATCGAAAGCCTTGCAGGACAGAATGTAGGACTTTCATTACCTTTGGATCAAATGTTTTTTAAAACTTTTGGTACCATTACAGTAGCGTAACTTAGCCAGATTTTTCAAACTATTTTGAACTTGATTAAAACTGCAATTAATAATTGTCTAAGGGGGAGATTGTAAGACAAATTTTCTTTTAGGGGAAATTTTATAATTTTCCCATATGATGGACAGTTATTAATTGTAATTTTTTTCAATAAATTACCGGTTATATTACGCAATTTGATCCAGATAAAGGTAATATAGTGGCCCAATAAATGATCTAGATTAATGGGTCAAAGTTCGAGTGAAAAATGGGTCCCTTCTAGTGTGGACCTGGTCCATATCGGCCTTGTGATGGGAAAGCCTGATATGGAAGCTATATAAATAGGTTATAGTCTCCTACAGTTGCTCAAGTCATTCATGAGCATTCAAAACTCTGACCCATTAAGAGGGCTCGTGTTTTGAGAAAACTACAGAAAGACCTAGACTACGTGTCGATAAACATTTTCTATACAGGCCTCGGGGAGATTTGAGTTCATTTGGAAGCTAGAAACAACTTCAAAAAATGGGATGGAACTAAAATCAGGTATTTCACATTTCTTTGTTTTTAATCCTTTCACGACCGATCCTGGGTATGTAATAAGGTATGTTCTACATATTACAACTGCTAATTCCGATGATGGATCTGTGTATATTTGGTCAATAGCTGAAGGTGATATAGTTAGTACTCTGAAGGAACACACAGCGTTGGTCTTATGTTGTTCTTGGAGTGGATAAGGCAAACCATTGACCTCTGCTGACAAGAATGGAACTGTTTATACTCGGGCATAAAAGTTCCCTTCACCACTTGTAAATACAATTGATTATTGATCTAGTTTCTCATTTTTACAATATATAATTACTGAAACTATTGAGTTTAAAGAAGGCATTATGAACCAATATTAACTTACGTGATGCCAAAGTCACCCAGTCGGGGAATGGATTAAGCTTTATCAGTTTTTGTGGTTGTTCTATGCCCTTAGTTTCTGAACCATGTCAGAATTGAGAATGATGATGTAAAAGCTTAACAATATACTGTGGTTAGAAAAACTGATCTTACATGTTGAAAATTGAGTTCGGAAGGCTTATTAAATATTTCATCTTAGACTCGTTAAAAGGTGAAAGTCACCCCACAGGTTTTGTGGCAGTCAAATAGCAAAAACTTAATTGTCCTTATGCTCACAGATACTAAAGGACACCCCCTCACAATTATGAATCAAAAGAACTCTTTAATCAGAATGGCAACCCTAGTTGATTAATTCAATTTCGTTTGTTAAGTCAAGGTTGAGCTTTTTGGGGTCCGAACTTAGTATGAACATATCCAAATCAGGTTATTAAAAATAACATGCCTTGTTGTGAAAGAAATATAACTAGTCCATGTTGGATTTATTTTTTAGTGGACTAACATATATGTGTAATTAAATTTTATAGGCTATTGTAAGGTATGACCTAATTAAGAGTGGTCTATTAAAGATTTAGGTTATTGGGTCCAAATCATCTAATTAAAGTATAACCTAAGATATGTGTAGAAACCCAGTGTTATATTTCTAATTTAGAATGGGCAAATTAGTAATTGATACTAAATATATAAATATGTGGTTATGGTCCCCAAGAGAGGCTTAAAGGTTTTTCTTTAATCCCATCAAGAGAAAGATAAAACAACCAAAAGACATCTCTTAGAAGACTAACATAAACCGCAATATCCTATACGTGATTACTCCGATGGATTCAAGTACGCTTCCGCTATCTAGTTACTCTTAATAATCTGACATGATCGATCTTGGTTTTCAAGTATTGTGATTTGAATGTATCTTACAAATGGTATCAGAGCCATTGTCATGTTCGATTATTAAGAAATATAGATTATGTTTTTTCAGTCAGGATTTGTTAGGTTCTTGATTCACATTTATGTGGGTATTGTTGGATTAAATCTGGCATTATGATTTCAGAAAACAATTTTATTCTCCTACTTTTCCTTGGTTTATATTTGTTTATGTGCTATGGAGTGATGCTAGTATGATGGTCTGCACTTTTCAATTTCGGTGCTTCGTTATGTTTAAAAAAAGTTTGAAGAAGATTATGTAACACATTGGTTGCACTTCATTTTTCGTGTGTACTTTCTTTATAAAGTTTGCAAAAGGGGTTGGCAAGTCAAAGTTTTTTTTATATGGCTTTGTCTTAAACGTTTTGTTTTTACAGAGTCTTGATTTGTGCTTTGTTTTTAAGGCTTAGTATATGCCTTAACCAAAATCAATTATGGTTATATTAATGGATTCAACTTCTGGCATTTTTTTATTATTGTTATTTTGAATTAATTGATTGAAACAATATGTTGACAAAGTAACCTCTGTTGTGTAGATTAATTAATTTTAAAATATCAAGCCAGTTATGTATGGATGAATTTTATGCAAATAATGATCAGCCCAAAGGAAGGTTGTTATTTGGACAAAATCAAACATACTTGTGGTGATAAATATGTGATAATTATTAATTTTTTTATGTACTTATAAGTCGGTCCAAAGAAAGGTTTATATGTGATATGAATTTATTGTCAATATTTGATCACTACAACAAGAGTATCACTTACAAATTGATATTTCTATCTAAAGACTAAATCTCAATATTATGTTAGGTATCTTATGATGGGATTGCCATTATTTGAATTTATTAATTATAGAGCATTGAGATTTTAATTGTGAGCTTATCTTGTTTGCTTTGTTCTCGATTTAGTTAATACATTTGCTGCTTCTATATCTGTCCAACATCAACTCTATTCTTGTGTTGAATGACACAAACTTCAAGATTTGGAAGGAGAACGTTATGATCGTTCTTGGCTGCATGGATCTAGATCTTGCTCTTCAAATTGAGCAATCCCTACCCTTATGGATGTAAGTTCCTTTTATGAAAAGAGGGACTGGGAAAGATGGGAGCACTCAAATCGCATGAGTCTTATGATCATGAAACATGTAATTCTAGAAACATTCAGGGGCATAATGTCTGAAGAAAAGGATGCCAAATTATTCCTTGAGGAACTTGAGCAGTATTTTGCTAAAAATGAAAAGGTGGAAACAAGTTTTGTTTTAACAAAACTTGTTTCCATGAGGTATAAAGGCAATGGGATCATCAGAGAGTACATTCTAGAAATGTCTCATCTTGCTTCCAAAAGTAAAGGCACTAAAGTTAGAGTTATAGGAAGACTTGCTTGTACATCTAATTTTGATCTCTCTTCCTACACAATTCAGTCAATTTAAGGTCAGTTATAACTGTCAAAAGGAGAAATGGACTCTTAATGAGCTCATTTCACATTGTGTGTAAGAAGAAGAGAGATTAAAGCAAGAGAAAGTTGAAAGTGCTCATTTGGCATCCAATTCTAAGGGCCATATCAAGAAAAGAAAGAAAGATAAGGAAGTTGTGGGTAAAGCACCACAAAAGAAGCAATATAAGGAATCAAAATAACAAACTAAGGACTTTAGTTGCTACTTTTGTGAAAGTACTTCTCACATGAAAAAGGAGTGTCCCAAGTATCATGCTTGCCGTGCAAAGAAAGGTACACTTCTTTTTTTGGTGTGTTCTGAGGTCAATTTGATTTCAGTACCTAGACACATTTGGTGGATAGATTATGGTGCTACTACTCACATAAGTGTGTCCATGCAGGGTTGCCTGAGCTGGCAAAAACCTAGTGATGGTGAAAAATACATCTATGTGGGTGATGGAATGACAATTGAAGTTGAGGCAATACGAACTTTTAGCTTATCATTAAAGACTAGAAATTATTTGGATTTGAAAGAGACTTATGTTATATCATCTTTTAGGCAGAATTTGGTTTATATTTCTATTTTGGACAATGTTGGTTATTATTGTTCTTTTAGAAATATTTAGTCTTTTTCATGATTCAAAACTTATTGATTCAGGTTCTTTATCCAGAATTGATAACCTTTATTTGCTTGATACATATGCCTCATCTAATGAATCCTTGTATATTAATTCATGAGGTAATAAAAGAAAATTGACAAATGACAAGTCTACTTCATTATGGCATAGGCGTTTAAGGCATATCTCTAAACAAAGAATGGAAAAGCTTATATCAGATAGAATTCTTGATCCACTTGATATATCAAAATTTGAAGTTTATATTGAGTCTATTAAGGGGAAATAAACAAACATAAAGATATTGGGTGCCAAAAGATCTTCAGACATCTTAGAACTAATACATACAGATATTTGTGGGTCATTTCCTACACCTGCTTGAATGGTCAAAGGTATTTTATTACGTTCATGGACGATTATTCATATTATGAGTACCTTTTATCTCATTCATGAGATGTAATAGGCATTGGATATATTTAAAGTTTTTAAAGCTGAAGTTGAAAATCAACTTGGCAAAAGGATTAGCAGTGTCAGATCTGACCGTGGTGGTGAGTGTTACTGTAGATATGACAGTTCTGGTGAACAATGTCTAGGACCATTTGCCAAATTCCTAGAGGAATATGGTATTATCCCATAGTACACCATGCTAGGGAATCCTAACATGAATGGTGTTGCTGAGAGATGGAATAGAACACTTAAGAACATGGTAAAGACTATGATTATTCACACTATCTTACCCGATTGGCTCTGGGGGAGAGGCATTAAAGACCGCAGCTTATATTCTTAACAAAGTTCTAATTAAGGAAACAACTAAAACCCCTATAAATTATGGACAGTCAAAAAGCCTAGTATAAAGAACTTTCACATTTGGGGTTGTCCGGTTGAGGCAAGGCCTTATAGGCCAAATGAAAGGAAACTAGACGCAAGAACAATTAGCAACTACTTTGTTGGATACTCTGAATGATCAAGGGGGTATAAATTTTATGATCCCACAAATAAATCAATTTTTGAGATGGGAAATGCAAGATTTTTTTAGAATGTTGAGTTTGAAGGGGGAGATAAGAATAAGGTTAGAGACTTTGTCTTTAAAGAGGAATTTGTTTCTCTTTCTACAGTTGTTATTGCTTATGATCAGGATATAATTCCTGACGTTCTTCAAGAAGGAATTTCAGAACAACAAGACAATGTCAAACATCTTCCTATTCACGATCAATTGAATATACTTAAGGGACAAACTCAACAACCTCAAGAACAAGTGCCATTAAGGAGATCTACTAGAGAAAGGAGAAGTGCAATTCCAAATGATTATATTGTCTTTCTCTAAGAACATAATATGGACATTGGCATAGTAGAAGATGATCCGATCAACTTCCATGAAGCCATTGCAAGTTCTAATTCTCAAAAGTGGATTGATGCGATGGATAAGGAAATTAAGTCCATGAGCAACAATGTAGTTTGGGATCTTATTTCATTGCCTGAAGGTTTGAAACCCATTGGCTACAAATGGATATTTAAGATCAGAAGGGATTCAAAAGGGAATGTAGAAAGATATAATGCTCATCTTGTCGCAAAGGGCTTTACTCAGAAAGAAGGTAATGATTATAAAGAAACTTTCTTGCCGTTATCTTCGAAAGATTCCTTTAGGATTATAATGGAACTTATGGCACATTTTGATCTTGAGTTCCATCAGATGGATGTTAAGATGGCGTTTCTCAATGGAGACATTGATGAAACAATTTATATGGAGCAACTTAAAAGCTTTGTTTCCAAAGATTCAAAGCAGATGGTTTGTAAATTAAAGAAATCCATCTATAGACTCAAGCAAGCTTCTCTTCAATGGTATTACAAGTTTCATCAAGTTGTCATCTCGTTTGGTTTTGAGATGAATCTGGTTGATGACTGTGTACACCATAAGTTTAGTGGGAGTAAGTATATTTTTTTGGTTTTATATGTTGATGACATACTGCTTGTCAGCAACGATGTAGGCTTATTGCATGAAATCAAGAAATTTCTATTAAAGAGTTTTGAAATGAAAGATCTTGGTAAAGCATCTTTTGTATTAGGATTTCAGATACATCAAGCTCACTCTCGAGGTATTCTTGGGTTATCACAAAAGAGCTATATCGAGAAGGTACTTAAGAGATTTGGCATACAGGATTCCAAATCAGGTGATACCCCTGTAGCTAAAGGAGACAAATTTAGTCTCAATTAATTCCCCGAGAATGATTTAAAAACTAAAGAAATGCAGAAGATTCCTTATGCTTCAGCTGTAAGGAGTCTAATGTATGCTCAAGTATGTACGTATCCGATTATTGCGTATATTGTTAAAATTTTAGGCAAATATTTAAGCAATCCCAGACTGGATCATTGGAAAGCTGCCAAAATAGTTATGCGGTATCTCAAGAGAACAAAAGATTATATGCTCACATATAGGAGATTGAATCAGTTAGAGATCATTGGGTATTCTGATTCTGAATTTGCAGGATGTTAAGATAGTTGTAAATCCACTTCAGGCTATATCTATATGCTTACTGGAGGAGCTATTTCTTGGAAGAGTGTTAAATAAACACTCATAGCTTCTTCCACTATGGCAGTTGAGTTTATATCATGTTATGAGGCTTCCAATCATAATATATGGCTATGAAATTTTGTCATTAGGTTGCAAATTATAGATGGCATTGAAAGACCATTAAATTTATTTTGTGACAATAAATCGGCAGTGCTATATTCTAATAACAACAGGAGCTCGTCAAATTCGAAACACATAGACATCAAATTCCTAGTTGTTAAAGAAATAATTTAGAGAAGTCAGTTGTCTATCGAACATATTGGAACAAACTCCATGATTACAAATCCGCTGACTAAAGGTTTACCACCCAAGGTCTTTCATGAGCACACAGCTCATATGAGTGTTTTTGCATTTGATGATATGTTGATTTAGTTAGAGTTTATATACATTTATGGTTACAAACATGTCTTATGGATTTTGTATGATTTGGTATTTCAGTATAAAGTTTTGTTTTGTAAATTTACACTCTGATTTCATTCGGTTTGATCTCATTAAGGAATAAAGTAGGACCAGTTGGTAATAGGCATGTTAAAGATCACATGACATGAAATTTCCATGCTACACATCCATACTTAATCCATGTTGTTGTTTTATTAATGTATGTGACCATTGATGAGTTTAGTCACGATGATTGTGCGAAGATTCTGTTGATCCTACATTAATGTGATTAATGGACCGGATTGTTTAAAGATGATTAAATAATAATAGCAATTTTGAGCTCATAGGGTTTATCATTACTTATATTTATAAGAAATTTATATATATATATATATATATAGTCCAAGTGGGAGATTGTTGGATTTATTTTTGGGTGGACTAACATATATGTATAATTAAATTTCATGGGCTATTATAAGGTATGACCAAATAAAAGTGGTCTAATAAAGTTTTGTGTTATGGTGTTCAAATCATCTAATTAAAATATGTCCCAAGATATATGTAGAAACCCAGTGTTATATTTATAATTTATAATAGGCAAATTAGTAATTGACACTAAATATATAAATATGTGGTTATGGTCCTCAACAGAGGCTTAAGGGTTTTCTTTTCTTTAATCCTATCAAGAGAAAGATAAAACTACCAAAAGACATCTCTTGGAAGACCAATACAAACTGCAATATTCTATACGTGATTACTCCGATGAATTCAGGTACGCTTCCGTTGTCTAGTTACTTTTAATAATTTGACATAATCGATCTTGGTTTTCAAGTACTGTGATTTGATTGTATCTTACAGTCCAATCCCCTCTTTTTACCGCTCCTGCCATGCATGTGAAACCTTCAATTTGTTTAATAGCTTTCAGTCATATAATCATCAATCTTCCTAGAACGATTCATTTAATTGAAGACTTAGGGCCTGTTTGATTAGATGTTAATTAATGGAACAGAACATAATGGAATGGAAAGGAAAGGAATTGTTTATAATGAAATGAAATGTAATATAGTGAAAAGTTGTTTAGGAGGGATGGAAGGGTTCATAATGTAACGTAGTGAAATATTGTTTGGAAGATGAATGAAATGGAATGTAATATATGATAAATGATTATTATACCTCTGATATTAAAATGGTTGTTACAAAAGGTTTAACGTTGTAATTTTAAAACAGAAATCATGTTCAATTAAAAAGTCACGCACAACTGTGACATAATTTTTTATATATTTTCTATTTGAAAATAATAAAAATTTTAATAAAAGATTTATTATTTTATTATTAATTATATACAATTTATTATTAATTATATAAAATTATTATTACTATTTATTTAATACATTTTATTCTATTGTATGTGATTTATATTTAATATTATTTATTTATATTTTTATATAGAAATATATACAAATAATTAAAGAATAATTTTATATATTTTCTATTTTCATTGATGAAAATTTTATTAAATTTTTATTATTTTATTATTAATTATGTACAATTTTTATTAATAATATAAAAATATTATTATTAGGGTAAGGAGAAATTATATAAAATTATTATTAATTATATACAAGGGTTAGGGTTAGAAGAAATAATTGGTACTAAGAAAAATTATTGAGGGTATATTAGGTAGCATGTATTTATTAGTTTACATTTCATCATAAACCTCTCAAATCGAAAGTTTCATATTTTCACTATTTAGGATAGAATAAAACGTAACGTGAAACCCTCCACCTCTATCCCATTCCATTCCATTCTATTATGAAACCCTCAACCAAACGATGGAAGTGTGTTACGTTATGTTCCATTCCATTATAAACCCTCTAACCAGACAGACCCTACGATGTTCGTCCGTAGTTACAACGTTGTTGAGTTCCACTTCCTCAATTGAATGATTTAAGTGGAGAAGATACCATCCGCTAGAATTTTTAGAAACGGATCTGTTGAAGTACCTTGGTATAACCTTATATGGAAAAACTCCTTAAACCTTAAAGCCTCAATAATCACTTGGTTAGTGATTAAAGATCATCTAAGGACACAATGCAAATGATTTGATCCCAAAGAGACCACTTGTGTTCTATGTAAAAATGTTGATGAAGATAGAAACCATCTATTTTTCTCTTGTGATTACTCCAAATCTACAAGGAGCAGGATTCAGTATATGGTGATGCGGTTAACCACACTTACAAATGGGAGCACACTATGAATTGATTTATTAACCAGATGGCACATGAGATGGCAGTAGCAATTCGTACAGACGTCATACCATAGAGGACGAGTTTTAAGTATCTCGGGTCTATCATCCAGAGTGATGGTAGTATCAATGCCGATATAGTACATCGTATTAGATCAGGATGGGCCAAATGGAGGAGTGCATCAGGGGTTCAATGTTACAGGAAGATTCCTTTAAAACTCAAGGGGAAGTTTTATAAAACGGTGATTCGTCCAACCATGTCATATGGGGCAGAGTGTTGGCTTGCCAAGCATAGGCATATAAGACAATTGTTGGTAGCAGAAATGCGTATGCTGCGATGGATGTGTAACATTACAAGGAGAGATAAGGTTTGAAACTGGGTGGTAAGAGATAGACTGCAGGTAGCCAGTGTAGCCGACAAGTATAGGGAGGCTAGACTTAGGTGGTATGGGCATGTGCGAAGGAGGCCCTCCGATGCTCCAATACGAAGCTGTGAGGAAACAACATTCAGTGAATATTTGAGTTGGCTGCTCCAATTAGACGATCTATCTTGCTTCTACCTTTCTAAGTTTTCTTTGTTAAGGCACCTCCAATCATGTTCTAAGTTTTTAATTAACTACATTTTGGATATCATTGTAATGTTATATTATTGTTCTAGCTTTTGGTAAAGTTAATCAATATTCATTCATTTAAAAAAAACGTTGTTGAGTTCAATTAAAATTATGATCTTTTATCTAAAATAATCTTGTCTAATGCTCAAATTGATTAGATAGAATTAGAAAGTCTCTAAACTCATATCTAATGTCCAAAACCACATTATTTTGGACATTAAATAAGGTTGGAGAGAGTTATTTTAAACAAAATGATCCAAACTTCCTTGTGTTGTGTTGACAGCCTGTTGATAGTGGCAACAGCATGCGGTGATGAGAGCTTGAAGGGACCCATTAGTTCAAAAACATATGATGATAAAAATTGTAAATGGCTGTAAATCAATTCAGATTCAAACTTTTTTTTTATCATCCTCCATTTTAAAAAGGGAAGGGAATGACATAATTTTATTGTAAATTTAATAAGATGGAAAAGTCTAATTTATTTCTGTTAGATATATGATGAATATATCTATTTATTTTATTTTGGCATATTTTTATAAATTGGACTTATCAGATTTTTTATTATCTTGGATTCAAAAGTTAGATAATGTTTTAGATAGAATAGAATTCTATCTTAGATAGATGTGTATTTGTTCAAGAATATTGAAGAAATTCTAGTTTGAATTAAATGGATATGGATGTGTATAAAGATGTCAAGGGCATTATGGTATTTTTGATTGTGATTTGAGTGATTTTCCAAAAACATACGAAGGTTGTCTTTGAGTGTGTATGAAAAGGGCAAATTAGAAAAAAACCTACGGTTCGTTTTTTTGGTGGGTGTGTGCATGTGTCCCATAGTTTGGTGATGGAAGTAAATTAAAGAAAAGGATTTTTGGTGCATCACCGTGGGTGTCTTGGAATGAAGGCTATGCATTAATTGTCCATAAGTATGCATTAAATGATCATTGGGAAACGTAGTATGTAAGGGTGTGGCAATAGTGATTGTGTGAGTGTTGGGTAAAGGTTTAGTGGTCTTGAATCTACATAGTGAACAACATGTCTTTTGTGGTGTGAGCTACAGTTAAGTTTATTTGAGAGCAAGAGTTGTGAGCCCAGAGTTTAGTGTGTGGGTTGTGCGGCAACCAAGAAGTTTAGTGTGTGGGCGGTGCGGGAATTGTATTGAGCACACGTTATTCTTATTGTGAGTGAACTGAAGTGACTCTGCATGTTATTGATGAGTCATGGCAGTGCTGATTTATTTTATGAAGAAAAAATTCCGGTGAAGAGTTTTAACTGGATTATTTTGAGAAGATAAATACTATAGGGAAGTCTTTCTTTTATCTCAAGTATATTGTTGTTCAATTCTTAGTTGATTAAATACTTGAGTTATTTGTTTATTATTCTTTCATTAGAAGTTGTTTAGAAAAATCCTCTGATGAGGTTAACATAAGTCGATCATGTTATTGGGTGTAAAATTCTTTCACAGGAAGTGAGGAAGAGTGATAGTGTTAAGGGTTGAGTGGAGTCGGCTCAGTAAAGCCTTGAGTAATTCTATTGTACTTTCGTGAAAGTGATTAAGCTGGGTGAGGGCCCCGCAGACGTAGGCAAGGAGTGCCGAACTACGTTAACAAATCTTGGTGTTGATTTATTTTTGGTTCTTTTAATTTTTATGATTTTATTTGTTTGCTAGGATCAAATTGGAAAGTTTGCGAAACAACTACGCCCTTTCGATTTTTCAATTGGTATCAGAGCGGGTCACCGTTTCAGAACTTGTTAGCAATTTGGTGTAGATCTTAGTTTCGCAAACTTGACAAATTTTGAGGAAGACGAAGACTTGGTACTACTCACACGAAAAATTGATAAATGGCTGAAAAAAATGAAGAAGGACAGACCTAGCCTTAGATAATATGGCAGCGAAGAAGAAATTGCTAACGGCTCAGTGTCGGTTGCCCTATACAATAAAAGTCCAGTTACTTGCTTAACAATAACTGAGAAGGAAGTAATTGAAGTTGAAAAAGGGAGAAAATCGGAAAATTTTGAAAACAATTCAGCTCAAGATCGAATATCAGTTTATAATAGTGATGAAAGTGGCCTAGATGATGGAAAGGAGAATATTTACGAGGCTCACAAAGCTATGTGTGAAAAAT
>JANQBM010099620.1:0-20868 GCA_025594535.1 Erythroxylum domingense | reverse complement strand
CTGAAGGCTAATTTGGAAAAGAAAATTAAGGTTAGATAGAAATCCTAAAGGGATGGAGCTGGTGACGGTGTCAGAGGCACAAGCATAGAAAACAAAAGAGTACAGACAAGAATTAAAGTAATAAAGAACAGATAAATTAAAAATAAATATAAATATAAATATAAATATAAAATAGAACTGAAGGCTAATTTGGAAAAGAAAATTAAGGTTAGATAGAAATCCTAAAGGGATGGAGCTGGTGACGGTGTCAGAGGTGGTAATTGAACGCTTTGAGACTTGAAATACTAATGGATCCGTTAGATATCTCGTCTCTGGCATCATTGTGTATGCGCAATCTCCGCAAGTGTTCTGTTGGTTTCGGTGATTGCATCTAAAACTTCCTTCCAGCCATGTTCTTCTTCTTCTTTGATCAATCATCCACTTTATCCCAAAATCTTATTTCCTCTTGAATTTATTTGTAATCAAAAATAATCCTAACTACGGAATTCAAACGTTCTAACACAAATAATTAAAGAAAGCAATTTTCCATGGGTTACCTCCGATGCATCACTTCTTTTAACGTCAGTAGCTCGATGCTCTTCATTAGAAACTCAGTCAGGATCAATTATGAGAGACTTGCTTCCATACCTTTCGTTCAATATCAGTTTTGTAGCCTATAAGTAAGCTACAAATTGCAAAATGAGTAGAAGGACAATAATAATAAAGTTGAGAAAACCAATTCATTTCATCAATGTCCTTATTAACAAACTGTCAATAAAATGGGAATAATGAAACTCCTCGAATCTTCCATTGAATCCAATAATTTTTCCTATATGAAGGTGAATTGCTCTCCTTTTTCCTTAATCACCTTCGTTTCCTCTGCTTCTTCTGCTTCCCGAACAAAGATGTCCATGCTTTCTTCAAACTTGATGTCTTTTGTTATATGTTCTTCGTCCTCTCGTTCTTCAAAAGATTTGAACACATCAATTATCCTGAATAAGCTACTAACCTTTGGATTCTTAAATACAGTGCTCATGTTGAATGTCTCATCATCATCATCAATCCAAAGGGTAGGTTTTCTGCATAGATATCCACTCGAGATTTTTTGATTTTCACATGTGGTATGTCCAGGACTGGTGAATAGAAGGGAGGTTTGGCACTCTTTTCTTTATACACTTTTGTCATCTCTTGGTCATCAATGAGTTGGGTTTCGACACGGTCTTCCTCTGTTTCTGCTAGCTCTTCCCCATTCCTAAGTGTGATAGCCCTATATTGCTCTCGTTGATGCAATTCCTTATTTCTCAAAGAGTCTTTCACACTTCTCCTACAAAATTCACGGCAAAGCTGTCTCACTTGAATCTCCAGGTTATGAATAAAAGCGGCATGATTTTTCGTCACTTGATCAATTCGCTCTTCTAGTCTCTTCTTCCCTTCTTTCATATCTGTGAGCTTATCTGAAATCTTGTCCAATTGAGAATCATATGAACTGGATTCGTCATGTTGAACTTCAAATAGATCTTGTTGCCCCATATGAGTACTTGCATTATTTGACCAATAGAAATCTGGGTGGCTCTACCACCTCGAAATGTACATGGTCTAATAAGAGTCATTATTTCTCCAACCATACTGCGACTCATTGTAATGCTCAAAATTTCCTTTCTCCTTATAACATCTATTTTCCATCATTGTTCTTCCCATTTCTCCTTGGCATCTAGCTTTTCAAATGTCACAATTCTCATTCTGAGATATCTTGGTGTGTCTCTACATTATGCCCCAAACTTCTTTTTAAAAAAACAAACAAAAGTGAAAGCCTTAGACTAAAGAACTAAACGAATCGCCTCCACGGCAACGATGCCAAAAACTTGTTCGCAACGTTACACTTGCTAAGTTTTACTATTTATAACCTTGGTAAATTTTGTAAGCGCACGGGTCGTTCGTGTAGTACCTAAGGTGTCGATCCCATGAAGAAGCCTAATATAATCCTAAAATATAAGGTCGTCCTAAACTACAATAATTCTAAACAAATAACTAATGCATAAATTAAATCAATCAACAATAAATTATAAGAAATGAAAGTGCCAAATTGTAAAGAAAATAAAAATCACACAACCCAATTCGAAATTAATCTAGAAATCACCAAGTGAGAGAAAGGGGATTTTGATTCGAAATTAATGGAGACCTAGCCAATTATGCAATCACTGATTTAATGGGTCTAAAAGGTCCTAGGGTGAATTACTCTCTCTCGAGTTATAATTCTTAACCTTAATTGATGATCCCTATTATAAATTATGGAATTGCAATCTCTGAAGTCGCAATTGAACCAAAACCTAAATTAGTTCTAAGTTGTCTATTAACCTACTGGGAACCTATGCTAGATCTCTCGTTACACAATTTTATCGGTTTGATTCAATTCTTAACCTATCAATTCACCTAACTCCCATTAACCCAAATTAATTATTTTTACCTTGCTTACCCTCTCAGTTTATTTCCAGTTATTAAGAGCTAAATTTAAATCACAATTAAATCAATAAAAACATAATCCACCAATTTTTATTAATCTTAAAAATCAATAAACATAAACTCAATATTTAACACAAACGATTCTCAGCACCTATTTCAATCCTATACATGAATAAAACTAAAATAAATGGAAAATACATCGGGAACGAATTCAGGGAGGTGGCGACAGCGAGAAACAATCTGTTCCGGGAACTAGGTCACGTCAAGCTCTTCTCCGCGTTTCTCTTCCTCAATCTCTTAATTTCTCTCTACGTTTTCTCTCAGAATTGGCTTAATCAAAACTCTCTTACATGACTCTTTCGGCTCTTTAAAGACTACTACCTCTAACTTGTAATGTTCTATTTAGAATTTTGAGGCTCTAAGTCAAAGTCAGGGTCGAAATGGTCCAAAAAATCTTGTAAAATTTGAATTTTTTTGTCAGCCCGATGCAGACCAGGATCATGGCCCTACCTGCCATGATTGTGGCTAGCGCCTTAACCTTTTTGTCATGATCGTGGCCTCATGTACACAATGATGTCCTGGATGTAAGCTCTTTATCACGACCATGCCCCCATGTGCACAATCGTCGCCTGGCTGCTCTGGCTCGTCGTTATCTGTCATGATCGTGGCCTGATGTGCCACGATCGTGGGTTATGCCTTTAGCTCAAAAACTCCTTAAATTTTCTCTGTTCTTTACCATTTACCCTAAAACACTAACAACCCCATCACAATACCTCAAAAATATAACAATTAAGCTCAAAGACTCATACTAACGCATAAAAACTCTTAAACACATAAAATAACATAACTAAATGCTAAATGCACACTCAACACTCAATTTCACACTAAATACATGACAAATGAAACTCTAAAACATCATGCAATTTCACAATTATGAATATGGAATAACAAAAGGCCTTATCTTTCTCATATGAAAGTTTGGGTTCTCCAGCTTATATGAAGCATATTCAATATGACAAACTTGAAGAAAAATCTGATAATTTTGCATTTATAGGATATCCTAAGGAAATAATTAGATATTAGTTCTAGAATGATTTAGAGCAAAAGGTGTTTGCCTCAAAGCATGCTATCTTTTTAGATCAAGAGTTTCTTCTAAGAGAAGACAGTGAGAGCAAAGTTGAACTTAATGAAGTTTACGATGCTCAAACAGACGCAAATCAATTAACTGATCTCGAAATTGTTGTTCATAGATATGAGACAACAGTTGAACCTTATGACACACAAAATATACGTAGGTCAAGTAGGATACACAATGACGTATTGGTCGTAGAGGACGATGAGCCTACAACCTATAAAAAGGCTTTGAAGAGTTCAGAATCTGAAAAAATGGCTTGAAACCATGAAGTTTGAAATGGATTCCATGTATGAAAACCAAGTATATGAAGTAAATCACTTGTCATTATAGAAATCACGTATAATATGTAAAATACACAAGAAGGGGGTTTGAATTATGTTAAATTGTCTAAAATAGTAATCTTTAGAAAACTTCTTAATTTTTTTGAAAGATTCAAACGATTACAAAACAACGCACTTATTTTGTTTGAGTAATACAACAGCGAAAATAGTATTTATTCTTCTAACAACAAGAAATTAAAGAGATAAGGGTTAGAGAATATGACATCGCAATATATACTGGTTCATCCTTAACCTTTGGGCTACGTCCAGTCCTCAGAGTTTATTTGAGATTTCACTATCTCTTGCAACTTTACAAGTATTATTTCTTACTTTCAGCGCCTCTTCAGGTCTCTTTCACAAAGTATTCTTTATCTGCTATCTTATCCTTTTCAGGTTCTATCCTTCCCTTTCACTTGAAAAGATTTGTTTGAGTTTTCTAAACTCACATTATAGGTGTTCTTGATCTCTCTTCTTCCTTCTTTTTACTCAGGATATTTTTACAGTATGCTCACTTGATCATAGAATTATTTCGTGTAAGTAAAGAGATGAGAGTTGAAAGTTGTTTTGTCTATAACTACAACAGATATTTATAGTTTAATTCTCCAACGGTCTTCTTGAGAAAACTGTTTATAGAATCTTCAGAGATCAGTTATTAGTTGACTCCTGTAATCAACTCCTACTAACTAAGTAAATGTCATTGTAGATTGTTCTTCAATTATATCGTCTTGATTTGATTTGTATGCTTCGTCTTATGTCTTTGTCTTAGACATGTGACTTTGTCTGGTCCGTCTTACACTTTGCTTTAGTCAACTCTTGAATATCATCTTGATTTGATAATTTGTGCTACTTAGATTTATCTGTGCACTTACCAAACTCATCAAAACAGTTCACACAATTCTTTTATTATTATTATTTGACTTTCATCAAAATCAATAGAAGAAGTGAAGTCTTCTTGACTAAACAATCTCCCCCTTTTTGATGATAACAAATAATCATAATATTAGAAGATAAAAAAGATATTCAAATGGATAATGATAATATTTAGACGAATAATTTTCAAACAAATAATATATTTATTTAGATGAATAATCTAAGATATACAATGCATATATAAGAAAAATAAATTTCTAATACTAATTCAAATAAATTTGTAATACTAATTCTCCTTTCCTTTCTACTATCCTCCCCTATTTGTTATTAATATAAAAATATCATTTCAGACGCTTCAATATTTTAAAGAACATATGTTGAACATCAGTGCGGATCATCTCGAGGTCTTCTTCTATTGTCACATGTAGAAGTGTTACTTCCTCATAAAGATCACCCACTGAGTCACTTAGTTCATCCACCTTAGTATTAATTTCTTTAATATGTTTATCTAAGACTTCTTGATCTTCCTTCTGCTTTTGACTAGCTTCAGACCATGTGATGAAATTCTTCAAGAACTCTGAATTATCAGTAGAATCTTGTAGCTTTTCACTTAGTGGATGAAGATACTCAGAGACAAATGGTTTTCTGATTGAATCGTCTAAGTCAATAATTTTGATGGAGGGTAATTGGAAAGGCTGTGTTTGGTGTGGAATGTCAAGATCACCAGGTTTGGGTAGTTTGAAAATTGGTTTTCCTAGAAGGTATAGGATATCTTTGACAGAAGGAATGAAAGCTAAGGGTTTAAAATGAATAAGTAAATGTACAAAGGTTTCTAAGTAGAAATTGATAACTTCAATTGTAATATTTTTGTATCTTCCTTCCGATATTGTCCAAACGACCTTGAAACTTTCATTTGTGGTTGATGCGCCAAAATTACTTTCTGATGGCCTTAATATGTGATGTGAAATATAAACCCCTATAAGTTGAGCTGCATGACATACATTGTCTATATTCTTCATCACCACTAGAATTTCTTCTTCTGTAAGATCATCTACTTATGTCTCAGGAAATTTTTTTTTCTTGCCTTTGTCTTTACTGTCTACTAGTGATGGAAGTCTAGGTTGAACATTTGGTATAATCTTTATTGTTGTTCTGCTTGTCACTGGGTAGACTGTGTAAGGATTTTTTGTCATTTTCAATGGATATGGTTCTGCCTTTTCATCTCGCAGAATACCATAGAATCTTCTTTCTTTAGGGTTAAGAAGATGTATCGTCTGATCGTTTACTGTTACAGGTTCAACTTGAACCTTAACTTTCTATTTGGGAGGTTCTCTGAAGATAATTGAACCTCTATTTTGATTAGGTATTGATTCTTCTATAATCTTCATCTTCAAATATTCTTTCTTCATTGGTTGAGAAGGGTTGTAGATTGGTTATTGCTTTTCAGCCTTCTTTTTTCGAATCATCTTCGTCTTCCTTTATTCTTCTGCTAGCTTGGAAAAGAGATGTTGATGAGACTTCTTCTGCTCAAATAATAACTTCCTTTTTATCTCTGTCTCTCTAGATGGTTGTTCTGATTGAGTCTGAGGGATAGAGACAATTGCTTTAGTAGGCTGTTGTTATTGTTATTATTCCTTTGGACTTTCAGAAACTTGACCAAAAATCAGAGTTTTTTGCTTTTTCTATTCTTGTTGTCACAAGGTCATCAATCTTGGTGACCTTTTAGACTTTTCGAGTCTTTCTAATTAAAGCATCGCAGCCTTCCTTTTTAAAGACACTTTACGGGTTAGTTGTTGAACCTTTACACTTTCATTCCTTTTAGGAATCGTCTTGGCTTGTATTGACTTATAAGACGATTGTTCAACTTTTTCCACCTCAGCTGAGATTCTTCCGATTGATTAAGGATTTACATGCAAACCAGATGAAGCATCTTCTTTCTTGCTTCTTCTGATTGAAAGCTCCCCCTTAGACTGCGCTGTCAATGTGAAATCTTTATCCATTTCAGCTTCAGTCTTAATCCCTATTTTGTAAATAGTAGAGGCATTGATAACACTCTTAATATTCAGCTTTACTCTATTTCCTCTATCAAGTAGGATTCTAGATTCTTTGAAGAATCTTGTCAACAGCGTACCTGTAACATCCCACTACCCATGTTTAGACTAGAATAGTAAAAATGAGAGATTATTAAGAAATTAGAAAATGCATTTCATGCTCGTGCATTTTATGATATGCTCATACTCATGAATATTGAATTTTTGCACATGAAAATAGTTGTACGTGCATTTATAGACATTCCGGGTATAATTGATTTATAATTGAATTGTGAATGTGATTTTGTGGAGAATTGTGGTTTTTATATGTTGAAAATTTTATTTAGAGAGTGTACTTAGTAATTTGGAATTCTTAGATAATTTTAGAAAAATTTATGAAAATTAGGGAAAATTTTGGACTAGAAAAAATGCCAAGTGTCAAGACAATAGACAAATAGCAGTAGAATTAAGAGTCAAATGGTAGTGAAAAATTTTATTTATGACTTTGGGATTTAACGACATATATCATTAAAATTTGGAGACAGTTGGAGTAGAAATTGGAGTCGAATGGATAAATTGAATGAGAAAAACCTAAGTGAACCTATAAGAAGATAACATGTGACAAATCACTATTTTTTTAATTGTAAAGACCCTCCTTGTCTTGTTTCTCAAGATACTTTCTAATTGAAGGGTATTTTTTTTTGTTTTCTTCTTCTTCTACGTGACTTTCTCTTCTCCTTCCTCATGAATCTTGTTCCTAACCTTCACCAACTTTGAACCTAGCGCTCTTATCTTTCATTTACTACTCTTATCTTGTTCTCTTCTTCATTTCTCACCAAAGACCCAACCTTCCAACCTCCATGATGATGTATGTGGGTTGTATGAGAAGCTAGGGTTGGTGTTCTTTTAAAGGATTTGAAGACAAAACAAGTAAGTTATATGTTGAATTTCATGGGTTAGTGTAAATGAAACTTGTATGTTGAGTAATTTGAAATTGATGGATTGGTCATAAATTTATGTGTATGTGTTGTGGATGAAGAATAAAGACTGATGATGTCTTATTTTGAGTATTTGATTTGCTGATAATTGATAAGCTGTTGTTGAGATGATTTTTTTAGATAGAAAGTTCATTATGATAAATGTGTATATGATGTGTTTTGTTTTTGGTGTATATCATCAAGCATGGATTTTGAATTGTGTATAGATGATCTTGAACTATAATTGGGGTATTGTTGAAGAAGAAATGATGTGGATATAAGTTAGAAGTGATAGATTAAGCAAAAGAGATGAATTAGGAAGAGATTGATGAGGAAGTGTGCCGAACATGTGTTAGATGTAGTGGTTCAACTATCCATGCGTCGATTTTTTGAAATATATTGATCTACAGATATCCACATAGGATGATTATTGATTTATATTAAACTAGAGACGAATGGCTACAATTTTCATGAAGAAATTGAGTTTGAATTTTATCTTTAAGAGTGTTGAAAAATGTCTTGAAGTTGAATTTCAAATTTGATTTCTGTTTCTGAATAGTGTGGAGTAAATTATGTATACATTTTAGAATACTGATTTAAATTGTATGAACTTAGGTTCTTTAGAATCTTAAGACATATATGAACAATTTTTTAGAAGATGACTTTGCTAAAAAACCTAATTTCAAGGTGTAAAATGGATGTGAAGTTCGGAAAAGGAAACAAAAGGCTTGGAGCTTCGACCAAATGAGGTTGTGATCGCCACGCATCAGGATCGCTACTCTGCCAAAATGTTACGATCGCGATGTCACTACAGAAGTCGTGATCACAACGCATCACGATCGTGACCCCAAAGGTGATGCGTGACAGATGCCCTCGTGACTTTTTTGGATGTCTAAATGAGGTGATTCTTATTCAAATTAAACTAGAGACATAATTCTACAACTTTCTTGAAGAACTCTAAATTTAATTCTATCTCTAAGACTTTCAAATTTTGATTCGAAATTGAGTATGGATTGAGGTTATAGTACTAACTGAGACCGAAATTATATTTTGATTTTTTCAAAAAAACTAAATCCATATAGGCTGAATCAAACAAAGGTGTCTTCAAAACAGTTGTAGTTCATTCTCTTATCTTTCAATTGGTACTAAGTTTATAATTTTTAGATATCTGAGTTGAAATTTATGAGTTGTACAATTGAGGGTACGATCATGAACTAGCCAAAAGTTCAATTATATATAGTCTATGTCATTGTGAGCATAACTCATAAGATACTAAACAAAATTGAATGATCTTGGTGTCATTAGAAACTTAACAGATAGACAAACAATTTTCTAGAAGAAAGTACCCTCTAATGACTTCATTTTCTTAGTCAAAAATAAATTGGAGAGTTAATTAGAAAATGTGTTTTAGGATAAATTTGAATTGAAGAAATGAGTTATGAATTTCGATTTTTATGGTTTTATTGAGGTATAAATCATAAGTATAAATGATACTTGTGTGAGTTTGGAATTATGTATGATTATGTGATGAGAATAATGGAAAGACACCCGGGATTGTCATGAACATGAATTGCACATATTTCATATACATATATATGCATAAATAAATACTTATAATTGTGCTAAAGTGTGATATGCGTATATTGTTTGTTATAGGGGAGCAATTGGAACGTCAACATCCCGACGTTGCCGAAACTTCAAGGTAATAGCTTCAGAAGCAATCGGTGAGTAACGTAGACTGTCTCACTTAATTATTTGTTTGCTTAATTTTTTATATGAATTATCTATGAATGTGATTTGAATGTTGAATTCCAGACATGAAGGTACGATGATTATGATATGATGATTGTTTATTGAAGTGCTCCTTGTATGTGAATGTGACTGAATATATGTTACTCAATAATGATGTTGAATGTCAGACCTTGGGTTTGATGTGATTTGAGTGTGAATGTGCAAGCATGTTTTCCAGTGAACATATGATTTGTGAATCATGTCGATATTAAAATGCATGAAAGATAAAGAAAGTTGTAACCAGAGTCACCAGGATAAAGAGCTTATAGCTTAGACTATGATCAGAGCCTCGGGGTCAGTTATGAGTGTACCCAGTATCTACTAAGGGATATGGGACTTTATTTGATACAGCTTGGTATCCACTAAGGGATATGGGCTAGTAAAAGCGGCACTCGGTCGCAACGACAATAATAAATGAATGTGAGTTTTACATGCATTACATTTATATTTGATGTGTGTACTTTACATGAATGAAATGATCATTATGATTGTTCTGAAAGTGAAAAGTGATGTCTTATGAATATGCAAAGATATGAAAAATATGTTACGTGTATTAATGCGATGCATGAATTGACTGAACCATCGATGATAGTTACCTCAACTATGTTCACAAAACTCATCCAAAATTGCACGTTGACATTTCAGGATATAGAGAGGATTCTAGCTACTGAGAGACCGTACAAGAATCTTAATTCTTGCACTTTTTTGATGAAGATATGACTCAAAGGTCGATCTGCTGGGCTGAAGGATTTAGCTAGATCTTTTGTATTTCCTCTTTCATGTAGTGTATTTTGTACATGATTTTGATGATGTACATGTACAGATTTTTAGAAAGCTACAATGTATGTACTTTCAATTTTTATGAAATGAAAAGAGGAAATTGTTTTAAAAAAAATTTGGCGACTTTCTTGTATGATAGTAGATGCCATGATTCAACAGGATAAATTACCATGTGATAAAGTGAAAGTGAGGTTGTAACACGTCTTTGTTATAGGGTATATACTAGAATGTCATATAGGTGTTCTGGTATATACCTTATAGCAGGGAGGTGTTACAGTTAGGTGGTATCAGAGCATAATTTGGCATCCATAGGGATATATAAGAATGTTAAGCATGAAATGTCATGAGAAGTGCAGATAATGATTAAAGTTCTTGTTTACTATTGGTCATCTGCCATAGGTGAACAAATGGGAGAATCAACTGACCTAGGATCTGTAAGAGCTAGTAGAGAGTCCTCTGTACCTCAACCGGAGGTAATGCCTCCTAGAATTCCTGAGAGAAGGGAAAGGAGGCATGATAAGCTGTGGAAGCAGGGAGTTGTGGATTTCTATGGTAGCACAGACCTTTCTGAGGCCGAGGGATGGCTAGACAGAACAGAGAGGGTTTTTTATCAGATGGATTGCGAGCTGGACGAGAGGTTCGACTATGAAGTGTCCTTACTACAGGGCCCAGCTTACCAATGGTGGAATACTATTCTAGGCAGTACCACCAGGCCTTGCAATCTAAACTAAGAAGACTTTCTGAGGGTATTCAATGAGAACTACATGCCCAAGATCTACCTGGACAGGAAGATGAAGGAGTTCCTAGATTTGAAGTAGGGTAAGATTTCAGTGGTAGAGTATGAGATCAAGTTTAATGAGCTGATGGGATATGATACTACTTTGATTCCTACCGAAGAAGATAAGTGTAGGAGGTTTGAGGATGGGCTGAACATAGAGATTAGAATAAGACTAAATATCTCCAACATGAGTAGTTTCACCGAGTTAAGAGTTGCTTCGATCATACTTGAACAGCTACTGAGACAGGGACAAGCAGAGTCTGGGTAAGGATCCAGATTGAAGAGGTCCAGTGAGAGTCAGAGTGGTTCTAGCAGAAGATT
Source organism: Erythroxylum domingense (assembly GCA_025594535.1). Lineage (NCBI taxonomy): Eukaryota > Viridiplantae > Streptophyta > Magnoliopsida > Malpighiales > Erythroxylaceae > Erythroxylum > Erythroxylum domingense. The sequence continues at coordinate 9,427 of JANQBM010099620.1, read as the reverse complement.
CAGTAAGCATCAGAATAGAGCTTTCAGACCACCAGCTGGATAAAGGTAGTCAGAATTCAAACAGAGAGGTGGTTTTGCACATACTAGCAATGGAAGAGGTATAGTACAGAGTCAGTTTCCCCCATGTGAGCATTGTGGGAAGAAGCACGGTAGTGAATGCTGGTCTTTATCAGGAGCTTATTTTTGATGTGGCTCTCTAGAGCACAGAATAACATATTGTCCTACTGCTATGTGGACTCAGTTTGGTATGATTAGGAGATCAGGGAGTGAAGCTACTATTCAACAGAGTAAAGGTAATGGGACTGGACAGAGAGGCCGTGGTAGAGGCAGAGTGAGCACGGGGAGTCCTTCTGTCAGGACTGAGGTACGGAGCAGTCGACCTCAATCTTAGGCCAGAGGTTATACCATGACTAGGCAGGAGGTACAAAGCTCTCCAGATGTTGTTACAAGTGCATTATTTATTTATGATTATGAGGCATATGCATTACTAGATCCTGGATCTACGTATTCATTCATCGTATTGCATTTAGCATCTAGGCTACATTGTGATAGAGAACAGTTAAAGTATAGATTAGAGGTGAGTACACCAATGGGTAGTGATATAATGATAGGAGAAGTTTGTAAGAGATGTTGGATTCGGATTAACTAGGTAGAGTCGAAGGCAGACTTGATTATACTACAATTTAGGTAGATAGACAGTATTTTCGGCATGGATTGACTCACTGCTCATAAGGTTGTCATGAATTGTTATACCAAGGAGGTAATACTAAAATATCCTAGTCAACCGAGAGCAGTTTTCAGAGGAATTAGTTAAGCAGTGCCAGCTAGGATGGTATCGTTTATGAGTGCATTGAGGTTGATACAGGGTGGATGTAAGGCCTATCTAGCCCAGTTCATTGACACCATAGCTGAGCTGAATGTGCAGGACATTCCCGTGGTTAGGGAATTCCTGGATGTGTTTCCCACCGAACTATATGATTTACCTCCAGATTGGGAGGCGGAGTTTACAATTGATTTAATTCCAGGTGTTACTCCTTTATCTATCCCTCCATATAGGATGGCACTCAAGGAACTAAAGGAGTTAAAGGCACAGTTATAGGAGTTATTGGAAAAGGGTTTTATTAGACCCAGTGTTTCACCTTGGGGAGCTCCAGTGTTATTTGTAAAGAAGAAAGATGGGACTTTGAGGTTATGCATCGATTATAGGTAACTAAATCGGGTGATAGTCATGAACAAGTACTTGTTGCCTAGAATTAATGAGTTGCTTGATCAGTTGCAGGGAGCTCATGTGTTCACTAAGCTAGATTTAAGATCGGGGTACTATCAATTGAAGATAGGAGAGGCTAATGTGTTAAAGAGTGCATTCAGAAGCAGGTATGGGCGCTTCAAGTTTCTAGTAATGTCGTTTGGGTTAACTAATGCCACAGCAACATTTATGGCTTTGATGAATAAGGTGTTTCAGCCCTACCTAAATCACTTTGGGATAGTATTCATTAATGACATTTTGGTGTATTCAAAGAATAGAGAAGAGCATGCAAATCATCTGAGAGTGGTTCTGTGGATTATGAGGGAGAAATAGCTGTATGCCAAATTCAGTAAGTGTGAATTTTGGTTAGATCAAGTAGTATTTTTGGGACAAATAGTGACTGGAGAAGGCATACAGGTGGATCCAAAGAAGATAGAGGCAGTGATGAATTGGGAAGCTCCGAGGAATGTGTCTGAAATTCGAAGCTTCCTAGGATTGATCAAATATTACCGGAGATTTATTGAGGGATTTTTCTTGATCTCAGCCCTTCTGATGAAACTTCTAAGGAAGAATGACATGTTTAGATAGGATGAAAAATGTCAGGAGAGCTTTGAGGAACTGAAGCATCGATTGACTACGGCACCGGTATTAATCATTCCGTCAGGAACTGGAGCATATGTGGTGTATAGTGACGCTTCACATCAATGATTGGGATGTGTGTTGATGCAGTATGACAAGGTGATCGCCTACACATCGAGACAACTAAGGTCTCACGAGATTAACTATCCAGTACATGATTTAGAGTTAGCTGCAGTTGTTTTTGCTCTAAAGATATGAAGACATTATCTTTAAGGAGAGACATTCCAGATTTATATAAATCACAATATCTTGAGGTATTTACTAAATCAGAAGGAGTTGAATATGAGACAGAGGAGATGGATTGAGCTATTGAGAGATTATGACTACACGATTGTGTACCACCTGGGGAAAGCTAATGTGGTGGCTGGTGCTTTGAGCTAATACTAGTATAGCTCAGATTCAAACATTTAGGTTACCGAACTTGATTCATTTGAGAGCTCTGAATGTGGAGCTGAATCTGGAGCAAGATGAGGCCTTGATTGCTACATTGAAGTTAAGGTCGATGTTACATAATAGAATCAGAAAGGTACAGAGTAAAGATCCTAATATGGTGAAGCTTATAGAGAAAGTAAAGATGAGTCTGAATCCCTAGTTTGAATTGAGAGATTAGACACTATGGTTGAAACAGAGGCTATGTGTGCCTAATGTGGATTATTTGAGGACAGAAATTCTAGAGGAAGATCATATGGCCACCTATGCTATGTATCCTGGTACTACCAAGATGTATAACACGCTAAAGCAACATTTCTGGTGGCCTGAAATGAAGAAGCAAGTGGCGGAGTATGTTTCTAAGTGTATCACATGACAGCAGGTTAAGGCTGAGCATCAGGCTCCAGTTGGGAAGCTACCTTCGTTGCCTATTTCGGAGTGGAAATGGGAACGAATCACTATGGACTTCATTATGGGATTGCCTAGAACTCCAAGGCAGAATGATGCAGTATGGGTTATAGTATACCAATTGACTAAGCTGGCCCATTTCTTACCAGTGAGAGAGAACAACTCACTAGATTAGTTGGCCCGGAGATATATGAATGAAGTGGTGCGACTACATGGGGTTCCAGTGTCCATTGTATCGGACAAGGATTCCAACTTTACTTCGAGATTTTGAAAGAGTTTGCAGTATGCTATGGGTACTAAGTTAAACTTCAGTGTAGTATTTCATCCTCAAACAAATAGACAGAGTGAGAGGACAATCAAGACTGTTGATGATATACTTAGAGCTTGTGTATTGGAGTTCCAAGGAGCATGGGACCAATATGTGGCACTCATCGAATTTGTTTATAATAATCATTATCACAATAGTATCGATATGGCTCCATATGAAGCCTTATATAGCAGGAAAAGTCGGTCACCACTGTATTGGGATAAAGAGGACTTGAGAATGGTTAAAGGTCCAAAATTGATACAAGACACGGTAGACAAGGTGAAGTTGATCCGAAGCTGAATTAAAGCAACCCAAGATAGACAGAAGAGTTAGGTAGATCAACATTGAAGGGACATGAAACACAGTGTAGGAGGCAGAGTGTTTCTCAGAGTTTCACCTTGGAGAGGAGTATTGGGCAAGTTAAGCCAAAGGTACATTGGTCCTTATGAGATCATTGAGAGGATAGGACTTTTGTCATATTAGCTGGCTTTACCGAATGAAATGTCTAAATTGCATAATGTGTTTCATGTGAGTATGCTCCGAAGATACCGATCGGACCCGACACATGTGATATATGTTGCTAGTAACTTAAGCTATGTTGAGGAGACAATTAAGATAATGGGGTCCCATATGAAGCAATTGAGAAATTGATTCATTCCATTGGTGAAAGTCCTTTAGAGGAATCACTCAACTGAGGAAACAACATAGGAAACAGAGGAGCATATGAGGAGACAATACCCCCACTTGTTAGAACAAGCAAGTAAGAATTTCGAGGATGAAATTTCTTTTAAGAGGAGGAGACTTGTAACATCCCGTTATCCATGTTGAGACTAGAATAATAAAAATGAGAGATTATTAAGAAATTAGAAAATGCATTTCATGCCCATGCATTTTATGATACGCTAATACTCATGAATATTGAAGTTTTGCATATGAAAATAATTGTACATACATTCATAGACATTCCAGGTATAATTGAATTATAATTGAACTTTGAATGTGATTTTATGGAGAATTGTGGTTTTTATATGTTGAAATTTTGATTTAGAGAGTGTATTTAGTAATTTGGAATTTTTGAAGAATTTTAGAAAAATTTCTGAAAATTTGGGGAAATTTTGGAATAGGAAAAATGCCAAGTGGCAAGACAATTGAAAAATAGTAGTAGAATTAAGAGTCAAATAGTAGTGAAAATTTTTATTTACAACTTTAGGATTTAATGACATATGTCATTAAAATTTAGAGACAATTGGAGTAGAAATTGGAGTTGAATGGACAAATTGAATGAGAAAAATCTAAGTAAACCTATAAGGAGATGACATGTGACAAATCACTATTCTTTTAATTGTAAAGACCCTCCTTGTCTTGTTTCTCATGATGCTTTCTAATTGAAGGGTATTTGTTCTTGCTTTCTTCTTCTTCTACGTGACTTTCTCTTCTCCTTCCTCATGAATCTTGTTCCCAACCTTCACCAACTTTGAACCTAACCCTCTTATCTTTCATTTACTACTCTTATCTTGTCCTTTTCTTCATTTCTCACCGAAGACCCAACCTCCCAACCTCCATGATGATGTACGTGGATTGTATGAGAAGCTAGGGTTGGTGTTCTTTTGAAGGATTTGAAGAGAAATCAAGTAAATTATATGTTGATTTTCATGGGTTAGTGTAAATAGAACTTGTATGTTGAGTAATTTGAGATTGTTGGATTGGTTATGAATTTATATGTATGTGTCATAGATGAAGAATAAAGATTGATGATATCTTGTTTTGAGTATTTGATTTGTTGATAATTGATAAGTTATTGTTGAGATGATTTTTTTGAGATAGAAAGTTCATTATGATAAAGGTGTATATGATGTGTTTTATTTTTGGTGTATATGATCAAGCATGGATTTTGAATTGTGTATAGATGATCTTGAATAGTAATTGGGGTATTATTTAAGAAGAAATGATGTGGATATAAGTTAGAAGTGATAGATTAAGCAAAAGAGATGAATTAGGAAGAGATTGATGAGGAAGTGTGCTGCAAATGTGTTAGATGTAGTGGTTCAACTGAACATGTGTTGGTTTTTTTTACATATCTTGATCTACAGATATCCAAATAGGATGATTATTAATTTATATTAAACTAGAGACGAATGACTACAATTTTCATACAGATATTGAGTTTGAATTCTATCTCTAAAAGTGTTGAAAATTATCTTGAAATTGAATTTCAGATTTTATCTCTGTTTCGGAATAGTGTGGAGTAAATTGTGTATAACGTTTAGAATACTGATTTAAATTGTATGAACTTAGGTTCTTTAGAATCTTAAGACATATATGAACAATTTTTTAGAAGATAAATTTGCAAAAAAACCTCATTTTCTAGGTGTAAAATGGATGGGACGTTCGGAAAAGGAAAAAAAAAGGAAGGGAGGCGCTTCAACCAGATGTAGGTCGCCATCGCGATGATCGCGACTCTGCAGAAGTGTCGTGATCGCGATCGCGATGCCACTACGGAAGTTGCGAGTCACGATCGCGACCACGAAGTTAATGTGCGGAAGATGCCCTATGAACATTTGTTGGGTTTTTGATGATATCTTGAACTATAGATGTCCAAATAAGGTGATTTTTAATTCAGATTAAATTAGAGACATAACTCTAAAAATTTCTTGCAGAAGTCTAAATTGAATTCTATCTTTAAGACTTTAAATTTTTGGTGCGAAATTGAGTCTAGATTGAGGTTATATTACTACCAGAGTTAGAAATTATATTTTGATGTTTTCAAAAACACTGAATGGATATAGGCTGAATCAGATAAAGGTGTCTTCACAAAAGTTGTATTTTATTCTCTTATCTCTCAATTGGCACTAAGTTTGTAATTTTTAGATATCTGAGTTGAAAGTTATGAGTTGTACAATTGAGGGTATGATCATGAACTAGCCAAAAGTTCAATTATACACAGTCTATGATATTGTGAGCATAACTCATAGGATAATGAACAAAATTGAATGATCTTAGTGTCATTAGAAACTTAAGAGATAGAAAAACAATTTTCTAGAAGAAAGTACCCTCAAATGACTTCATTTTCTTAGTTTAAAATAACTTGGAAATTTGACTCGAAAGTGTGTTTTAGGAAAAAATTGAATTGAAGAAATGAGTTATGAATTTCAATTTTTTATGTTTTTATTGAGGTATAAACCATAAGTATAAATGATAATTATGTGAGTTGGGAATTATGTATGATTATTTGATGCGAATAATGGAAAGATACCCAAGATTGTCATAAACATGCATTGTACATATTTCATATATTTACATGTGCATAAATAAATATTTATAATTGTGCTAAAGTGTGATGTGTGTATATTGTTTGTTATAGAGGAGCAATTGGAACGTCAACATCCCGAAGTTGCCAAAACTTCAAGGCAATAGCTTCAGAAGCAATTAGTGAGTAACCTAGACGATCTCACTTAATTATTTGTTTACTTAATTTCTGATCTAAATTATCTATGAATGTGATTTGATTGTTCAATTCCGGATATGAAGGTCCAATGATTATAATATGATGATTGTGATATTGAAGTGCTCCTTGTATGTGAATGTGTCGGAATATATGTTACTCAACAATGATGTTGAATGTCGGACCTTGGGTCTGATGTGATTTGAGTGTGAATGTGCAAGCATGTTTTCGAGTGAACGCATGATATGTGAATCATGTTGATATTAGAATGCATAAAAGATAAAAAAAAGTTATAACCGGAGTCAGCAGGATAAAGAGCTTAAAGCTCAGACTGTGATTAGAGCCTCGAGCTAGTAAAAAAAGTTATAACCGTAGTTACTTGATACAGCTCTGTATCTTCTAAGGGATATAGGCTAGTAAGAACGGCACTCGTTCACAAGGACAATAATAAATGAATATGAGTTTTACGTGCATTGCATCTATATTTGATGTATGTATTTTACATGAGTGAAATGTTCATTATGATTGTTCTGAAAGTGAAAAGTGATGTTTTATGAATATACAAAGATGTGATAAATATGTTTTGTGTATTGATGTGATGCATGAATTGAGTGAATCATCGATGATGGTTACCTCATCTGAATTCGCAAAACTCACCCAAAATTGCACGTTGACATTTCATAATACAGAGAAGATTCTAGCTATTGAGAGATCGTACAAGAAGCTTAATTTTTGTACTTTTATGAAGAAGATATGGCTCAAAGGTCAATCAGTTGGACTGAAGGATTTAATTAGATCTTTTGTATTTCCTCTTTCATGTAGTGTATTTTGTATTAGATTTTGATGATGTACATGTACAAATTTTTGGAAAGCTACAATGTATGTACTTTCGGTATTTATGAAATGAAAAGAGGAAATTGTTTTTAAAAAAATTTAGTGACTTTCTTGTATGATAGTAGATGCCATAATTCAGCAGGATAAATTAACATGTGATAAAATGAAACTGAGTCTGTAACATGCCGTTGTTATAAGGTATGTACTGGAATGTCATATAGGTGTTCCAGTATGTATCTTATAGCAGTAGGGGTGTTACAATATCGTAAGGTAACGAACCACTCTTCAGATAATAATCCTCCTTAGCATTTATCATGTAGGTCAGAATCAAGAACGGAAGATTAATAGATTGGTGTGTGAGTAGATGAAATAGAAAATGTTCATCATTCATCGTCACCAAATCCTTTGATCCCACTCTTGGTAAAATTCAGTGAAGAAGAATTGAATAAAAAACCCTAGCCTTCGGAATTAGGTTTGAAGACTTCTTGACTCCTAGATTACTCGATCCATATAGTAACATCTGTGACTGATCCACAAGTAATCATAAAATTGATATTACTGAGTGAAAATTACCATTACTATTCCTTACAACTTTCTACTTCGTTAGGACGTATCGTCTGGGTCATAGAGTTTCAGATGAATGGTAATTTAAAATTACCATGTTCAGATTTTTTCTTATTTCCTTGAATATTTCTTAACTTAAAGGTTTGGTGAAGATATCTGCCCATTGTTGATTCATGTCAACAAATTGTAGATTGATGATCCCTCTGTGTACATAGTCTCTTATAAAATGATGTCTAACTTTAATATGCTTTGCCCTGAAGTATTGTATGGGATTCTTTGAAAGACTGATAGCACTTATGTTGTCACAAAAGATTGGAATTTGATCTTCTTGGATAGAATAGTCCTCTAACTGATACTTTACCCATAATATTTGTGAACAACAACTTGCAGCTGACATGTATTCAGCTTCTGTAGTAGATAGAGCAATTGAACTTTGCCTCTTGCTTGAGCAAGATATTAAATTATGACCAAGAAAGTGACAACCTCCACTTGTACTGTTTCTATCAATCCTATCTTTAGCATAATCAGCATCACAGTAGCCAATTTACCTGAAATCTTTATCTTTCTCATACAATAAGCAAAGATCAGTAGAACCTACCAATTATCTCAAATCTTTTAACAGCAATATAATGAGATTCTTTAGGATCTACTTGAAATCTTGCACACAAGCAAACACTAAACATTATATCAGGTCTACTTGCAATTAGGTAAAGCAAAGAACCAATAATTCCTCTAAAAAGAGTTTGATCAATCTTCTTACCAGTTTCATCCTTAGTCAAGACGATTGAAGGATGCATAGGATTTGACATTGGTTTAACATTTTCCATTTTATATTTGACTAAAAGTTCTTTGATATACTTTTGTTGACAAATAAAGATCTTTTCTTCATCATGTCTAATATGCAAACCAAGAAAGAACTTTAATTCACCTATCATACTCATTTCAAATTCACTTTTCATAAGAATCTCAAATCTTGAACATAACTTTTTTGAAGTTGCACTAAAAATGATATCGTCTACATATATTTGCACAACAATAAAATCATTTTAAATATATTTCTGAAATAAAGTTTTATCAACTTGACATCTAATAAAGTCATTCTTATTCAAAAAAGAACTAAGACAATCATACCAAGCACGAGGTGCTTGTTTCAATCCACACAAAGCTTTATGAAGTTTATACACATAATCTGGTTTATCAATGTCTTCAAAACTAGGGGTTGTTTTACATAAACTTCTTCATCTATAAAACCATTGAAAAAGACACTTTTCACATCCATTTGAAACATTTTTATATCATGAAAAACAACATATGCAAGTAAGATCCTAATAGCTTCTAATCTAGCTACAGGAGCATATGTTTCAATGTAGTTATTCCTTCTTGTTGATTATGGCCTTAGGCTACTAATCTAGCTTTGTTATGGGATACCTTTCTTGATTCATCTAGTTTATTCTTGAAAACTCATCTAGTTCTTATGATACATTTATTGGATGGTTTAGGGACTAGAGACCAGACTTTATTCCTAGTAAATTGATTTAACTCCTCTTGCATAGCTAAA
>JANQBM010098874.1:0-26781 GCA_025594535.1 Erythroxylum domingense | reverse complement strand
CCAGATTGGCGAGAGAGGTCATGGCACACAGGTGGGTCAGCTGGGACTTCAGATTTTTGGGATGACCTAGTTAGGAGATGTGAATAAAGGAAATATACGCAGGATCATCAATATGAGCATGCATTATACATTACAAATATACATATATGTAAAATTGAATATTTATGTGATTGTGCAATTAATAATGCATTTGCAATATATGCATTACATAATGTTGATACACAGACTAGAACGTCAACATCCAGTCATTTCTGGGTCATGGAAGCTAATGCTAATCTGGAGCGTATTGTGAGTCGACCTAGATGGTTTCATTTTCATTGTTTGTTTTGTTTTAAAATTCTGTATTGAATTATGTGATGTCAATGTGTTGATTTTAGATAATAAATGTCTAAGGCATTTGATGCATGTAAAAATCATTAGAAGTGCTCCTTAAATGTGAATTTGACTGAATAAGTGATTCTCAACTTAAATGTTGAATGCTGGACCAAGATCCAATGATAAATGTGAATGAGAAAGTTAACGTGAATGTGAAAGTGTAAAATTGAGCGTAATTGATTGATTGAATACACGTGATGCATTTCATTTCATGAATGCATGACAACATAAAGGCTATTGTGACCAGAGTTGTAAGGCCCCAAAATATACCCTCGACGAAATGTTACATATTTATGGCAATACAAGTATGATTGGCTTGTTCTTTGGAGTTAGAATTCAAAAATAAACATGTGAGGGAATTCTGAAATTGATAGTATGTATTAATACAAATGTTATGAGATTTGAATTGGCATGAATACGTGTTAAGATGATGAGAATTGAATGATGTAAAAATGATAGTTATATGCTAATTCTGGTTTAACTACTAAACAATCTTCGATAGTTCAGCTATATCTTAACCTGTAGACATCAAATTGGGATGCTTTTAAATTTAGATGAAAATAGATACATTTATCTACAACTTTCATAAAGGAATTCTGCCTCTGCGATTTTTGAATTCTGGTATGAAGTTGAGTTCTGGCTACTGTCCTTATTTTCAAACAGCCTGTGATTTTTGGGGTACAAATCTAGATATAATTAACCAAATTGCATGAAATTTATGTCATTAGCAAATTAAGAAATAAGGGAATGAAATTAATTGGTAAGATCATAGGAAAATGTGGTAATAAAAGGAAGAAGAAGGACCAATATGTAATTTTCCTAAAGTTAACTTATGGACCAATAAGATTAAAGGATGTTTGTCCAATGGAATCGTAACACATGGTTTAATAGAATTATGACACATGGTCCACTATAATTGTAACACATGGTCCAATAGCATTGCAACACATAGTCCAATAGAATTGGAACATGTGCTCTAATGGGATTGTAACATATTGTTCAATAGGATTGTGACATATGGACCAATGAGATTGAAACATGTGTCTAAAACTAGAACATTCATGAAAAGGCATATAGAGAAGGGAGATGGACGAAATTTGATGGCTTAACTTCATTCTTTTCTCCTCTCCATTCCACCTTCTTCATCCCACCATTTTTCACTTGGTGATTCAAGCAAAACTAAAGAGAAAGGGAAGGAAAAACATCAGAAGAACTACTTTGTCAATTTTAAGGTTTGGGACTTCACTTAGTTAATTTCTGTATATTTGTATGATATAATGGTTATAAAGATTCATTTGGATTTGGAATTGTTGTTGGGATGTTGCTTTTTTGTTACTTTGGTGTTATCTTGTATAAAATTGGTTGAATATAATAAGAGAGCATTGTGTAATGGAATTCTGTCTAGGGTTTATTTGACTCAGTCATATTGTTTGAGTCATAACTTAGCCTAAAGACCCCCAAATTGTGTGATTTTAGTTGCATATGAAACCTACGACATAGAGCAAAATATCTATAGAAGAGACTCTGACTTAATTCTGGCTCTATGACCTTGGAAATTGAGATCAAAAAAGGTTACCTGATGCTGCCCCTGTTTTGGAGCAGCTTGTGATATTTTAGTTATATATCATGATTTAGAAATTCAAATGGTCTGATTGTTAGTGCTATCAAAATTTAACACAAATGGGAACAAGTGTTTAGAGAACTTATTGTGTAGAGACCTCATTTTCTATGTCAAAATGGTCATACATAACTGACCCGAAATATGTCCTATGAAAATAACTGTTTGGAGGTTTCGGGTCCCTTATCCCACAGTTGTGGGAAATGGTTAGGAAGGTGAAACAAAAGCAGATTTTGTGCAATTGATGACTGTATAACGTTAATTGAGTAATAGTTAGTTTAATTATGTATGATTAATTGAGATCATAATGTAAAGGATGTATGGTGAACAATGTTGAATTGCTTGGTGTGTTCATGAATGAATGAGTTCCAAAGGCTTATGTATTATTAATTGAATATAGATGTGTGTGAATTGGGAATTTTGGCAATAATATTGTGATAATACTAGACCATCAGTTGTTTGAGGAGTTTGATAGCTAGGATTTTATTGGAAGTGCCTTTTATTTGTGTGAATATACCCAATTTGTTAAGACTCAATACCTGTATTGATACATCATTCACATACTTGAAGTTGTATGACATGTTAGTATGTTCGAAAATTAGTGAATATATCAAGTTGAAAAAAATGGAATAAAGTTGTATGTGTTGCAATATGTCCCTCGTATGAGAATTCTGAAAAGAATCCTTTTTGTTTTAAAACTGTTAAGTCCTAGACGTGGGTAAATAGGCATGCCTAGAAGAGTCTGCAGCTGCTGTTGTGACACTTTAGTGTCTCTTGTTACTGACACTTTGGTGTCTCCTGTTACTAACACTTCAGTGTCTCCTATTATTGAAACATAAGTCTCTCATGTTCTGTAATACCAATCACGGTATCTCCTGTATTAATCCCATTACCCACTTCTGTATAAAGGATTAAACGACTTACTTATTTTGTATTTTGTTATATGCTCAATTTTGATATAAATAAGCTTTAATCTGAAACATCTGAGCTCTATTCTGAAATAAGCAAATTCTGTTATGATACATACAAGTTTTGTTTTGGTATTATAATATTCAATTTTGAAATTGGTGAGTTTTGCATTGAAGTAAATGTGTGACCTATTATGATATATTCTATTTTGTTTTGAGATTCATGATATTTTGGTTCAGCTTGGAAATGGATAAGTAAACACTGCTTATTATCTGATGTGATTTTGAATATATGAATGTTTGGATGACTATTTGAAACAGTTGTCAACTTATATTCTGTTTAGTTTATTTCCCACTAAGTTTTATGCTTAGCAAGGTGGTTTTGCCCCGTGTAGCTTCAGATAGGAGGGTTTGAAGACTGGGACAATAGCAACTATAGTGGCCATAAAGATTGTGTTTTGTTCTAGAAATGTTCAATTTTTTTGAGTTGTTCTTCAATGTAATGAGATATGTTGTATTTTATGCTTTACTTAATGGTTTGTAAAAGCCTTAATACAGTTTGGAATTGGATTTAAGGCTTGTATGTAATAAGTACAATGTGTTTGTTATATTATGAGTATGACCCAACCAATGATGAATGAAATGTATGCTCCTTGAATTTCTAGAAATGCTTTAGTATTTATTGGATTATTTTGGTTCTATTTTGTGTAGCATCTGCATATCCTCCCAAGGGGTATGTGAGAGTTACATTGTTTGGCATCAGAGCATGGTTTAGGCAACTTTGATTTAACCAGCACTTAACTACTGCTTATATTTCAATGTAAGAATTATGTTTTGGACCAATGTGGTTTGTCCCAAGTTTCGGTTATAGAATTAAAGATGAGAAGATCTCACGAAGCCATTGACAAGGTTGTTGAGAGTCATAATCCTAAATAATCTCGTCCATCAATATCTGGACCCTTCGTGGTTAACTGAGGTGAAGCTGAGGTACCACTTCCTCCTCCAACTTAGGGGGAGGCTTTAGTGAAGTCGTCTCAGGACATGATGACATTATTACAATGCATAACAACACCAAAGGCTCTGATTGACCAATTATGGAAGTATGGAGTTGAGGAATTTACTGGGCCATCTTTGGAGGAAGCTGAAAGAGCTGAGTTCTAGATAGAGAAAGTGGAAAGGGTATTTAGATGAAATCAACTGTCTGTCAGATCAAATGGTGCACTGTGCTGTCTCTCTTCTTTAGGGAATAGCCTATGAGTGGTGGAAGTTCATTTTAAGAAATCCTTAGCTACTGGTGCCTCTAACTAGAGATTTCTTTACCCAAGAGTTCAAAGCTAAGTATGTTAGGCTTATGAAAAGGAGAAGTGGAGCCAAGTTTTGAACCTGAAGCAGCGAAATCTGTTTGTTGCTGAGTATGACTGAGAATTTAATCAGCTCAACAAGTATGCACCAGAACCACTACTTACTTAAGAGTTTCTATGTCATCAGTTTGAGGATGGTTTAAACGATTCAATTAAAGAGCATCTTACATCATTCACTTTATTGCAACAAATAAATTGCCATCAACTGGTGTAAGCTGCTATGAAAATAGAGAGGCAAGAGATGGTTAAGAGAGAAAGGGCTCAACAAAGGGGTTTTGTTAGAGGAGGTCAGTCCTCAGGAAAGTGGTATTATGAAGGTGTTTTCTCTGCACCGAAAATTACTCAGAGATTTGTAGCTAGGTGAAGACGACAAAATTTTCCCTTATCAACTACTTATAATAGAGGTTCTTCAGTGGGGTGAGGTTTTGGAGCTTCGAAGTGTCCTCATTGCTCCGGACATCATTGGGGTACTTATTAGAGAGCTACGGGTGCATGTTTTCAACATGGTGGTAGTGATCATCTGATAGCAAAGTGCCCTATGAGATAGTCTCAGACCACACAAGCTAGTAGGGAAGCCTCTCATGCACTTGCTGGAAACAGAGGATGAGGTAGAGGTTATGGAGGATCTAGTCAGATCAGATCTAATCCGAGTACTCATTCGAAAACTGTTGATCTACCTATTTTGCCTTTTGCACTAGCTCGAGCTTAGGCTTTGAAAGCTCGCGAGGATCAAGACACACATGAAGTCATTGCAGGTATGGTTTCTCTCTTTAATTCTGAAATGCATACACTGATTGATCCTGGATCTAATCATTCCTATATCTGTGTTGGAGAAATGTCTAATAAGGAGATTCCTATAGATCACCTAGAGTATGACATTTATGTGACTAGTCCTCTGGGTAGTAATGTGTTGGTTAATCAGGTGTTTAGGAATTGTCCTGTTATGATCTAAGAAAATGAATATGTAGCATATCTGATTAGATTGCCTTTTCATAAATTTGATTTGATTTTGGGTATAGATTGGTTGTCCAAGCATTAAGCATTGGTTGACTGTAAAGCTAAGACAATTGTGCTTAGGAAGCCTGATCAGCCTGAAATAGTATTGCATAGCATCTACACTAGTTTTTTAGCTAATGTGGTATCTGCTATGCAAGCTCGAAAGCTCCTCAGTAATAGATGTGAAGCTTACCTAGCTTTTGTATTTGATTCTAAGAAGGAGGGTGGTAAATTGATAGATATTTTGATGGTGAATGAATTTTCGAATGTGTTTTCAGAGGAATTACTTAGAATCCCTCCTAAAAGGGAAGCGGATTTGTCTATTGAAGTCATGCTTGGCACTATTCCTATATCTAGAGCACTATATAGAATCTCCCCTACTAAATTAAAGGAGTTAAAGGTGCACTGACAAGAGCTTTTGGATAAACGGTTCATTTGACCTAATTTCTCACAGTAGGGAGCATTGGTCTTGTTTATTAAGAAAAAGGATGGTACACTGTGGATCTGCACTGATTACAGGCAATTGAATAGAGTCACAGTGAAGAACAAGTATCCGTTGCTAAGGATTGAAGACCTGTTTGAGTAGTTGAAAGATGCAGGAGTGTTTTCAAAGATAGATCTGCGATGAAGGTACTATTAACTTTAGGTAAAGGATGTGGATGTACTAAAGACTGCATTTAAGACCCGTTATGGACATTATGAATTCTTGGTAATGCCATTCAGGTTAACTAATGCTCTAGCGGCATTTATGGATATGATGAATAGAGTATTTAGGCCTTATTTAGACTAGTTTGTTATAGTATTTATAGATGATATCTTGGTTTATTCTAATAATGAACATGACCATACTGAGCATCTTTGAATTGTGTTCCAGACCCTGCGGGAGAAACAGTTATATGCTAAGTTGAGCAAGTGTGATTTTTGGCTTCTAGAGGTATCTTTTCTAGAAAATGTTGTCTCTTCTCAAGGGATTAAAGTTGATCCTAGTAAGATAGAAGCAATTGTTAAATGGAAGCCACCACCAAATATGACTGAAGTGAGAAGTTTTTTAAGATTGGTTAGTTATTATTACCGGTTTGTGAAGGGGTTTTTGGTGATAGCGTCCCCTTTAACTAAACTGTTATAGAAGGAGTAAAGTACGAATGGTCTGATAGATGTCAGAATAGTTTCGCTCAACTGAAAAGTATTCTTACTAAAGCTCCTGTATTGGCTCAACCTACTTTTGGTAAGGAGTATGTTATGTTTAGTAATGCATCTAGAAATGGTTTGGGTTATGTTTTGATGCAGGATGGAAAGGTAGTTGCTTATGCTTCTAGGCAACTAAATCCAAATGAACAAATTACCCTACAGAACTCGCATAAGTAGAGTTTGCCTTAAAAATTTAGCAGCACTACCTACATGGTGAAAGGTGTAGAATTTTCACAAATCATAAGACTCTAAAGTATCTACTTACCTAGAAAGAACTCAATTTGGGACGAAGGAGTTGGTTGGAACTCTTTAAAGACTATGATTGTATTGTGGACTACTATTCGGGTAAGGCTAATGTCATGGATGATGCCTTGAATCGGAAGACCATTTCAGCATTGTCAGTGTAGCATCGTGAATGGGGCCTTTAGGTACTCAAGTTAAGTTCAGTACTACTTTCCATCCCCAGACATATGTATAATCTAAATGGGTTATCCAAATATTAGAAGATATGCTTCTGGGTTGTGTGCTAGAGTTCCTAGGAAGTTGGGATAATTATCTGGATTTGATGGAGTTTGCTTACAACAACAGTTATCAGACTAGCATTGGGATGGCACCTTAAGAAGCAATGTATAGTAGAAGTTGTAGAACTCTAGTGTGTTGGACTGAATTAAGTGAAAACAAGATGATCGGGCCTGATATTGTGAAAGATACGGAAGAAAAAGTTCAGGTTATTCAACATATGTTTAAAGTTGCTAGTGATAGGCAGAAGTCCTATGCTGATCTGAAAAGGAAGATTATTAAATATCAAGTAGGTGATAAGATGTTCTTGAAAGTGTCACCATGGAAGAATATACTCCGGTTTAGTACGAAAGGCAAGCTCAGTCTGTGATATATTGGTTCATATGAGATTTTTAAAAGAATCAGACCAGTAGCTTATCAATTAGCTCTTCCTGAAGAATTGGCCATGATACATGATGTATTTTATGTTTCCATGTTAAGAAGATATCAGTCTGATGATTCACATAAGATTCCTGTGCAAGAAATTCAAGTACAATCAGATTTGTCTTATGAAGATGAGCTTGTGTCTATATTAGCCAACGAAGTCAGACAACTCAGGAACAAGTAAGAACCTTTGGTGAAAGTACTCTGGCAACAAAATGGATGTGGAATTGTTGCTAGGATGTTGCTTTTTTTTTATTTTGGTGTTATCTTGGATAGAATTGGTTGAATATGAGAAGAGAGCATTGTGTAATGGAATTCTATCTAGGGTTTATTTCACTAAGTCATATTGTTTGAGTCATAACTTAACCTAAAGACCCCCAAATTATGTGATTTTAGTTGCATATAAAATCTAAGACATAGAACTAAATATCTCTAAAAGAGATTCTGACTTAATTCTGGCTCTATGACCTTGGAAAGATCGAAAAAGATGACCTGATGTTGCCCCAATTTTGGAGCAACTTGTGATATTTTGCTTATATCTCATGATTTAGAAGTTCAAATGGTCTGATTGTTAGTGCTATAGAAACTTAAGAAATAGAGGAACAATTGTTTAGGGAACTTATTTCCCAGAAACATCTTTTTCTATATCAAAATGGTCATAGAAAACTGACCTAAAACCTATCATGTGAAAATAGTTGTTTGGAGGCTTCGGGTCCCTTATCCCACAATTGTTGGAACTGGTTAGGAAGGTGAAAAAAAAGAGATTTTGTGCAGTTGATGACTATATAATGTTAATTAACTAGTAGTTAGTTTAATTATATATGATTAATTGAGATGATAACGTAAAGGATGTATGGTGTACAATGTTGAATTGCTTGGTGTGTTCATAAATGAATGAGTTCCAAAGGCTTATATATTATGCATTGAATATGGATGAATGTGAATTGCGAATTTCTACAATAATATTATGATAATACTGGACCATCAGTTGTCCGAGGAGTTTGATAGTTAGGATTGTATTGGAAATGCCTTTTATTTGTGTGAATATACCTAATTTGTGAAGACTCAATACCTCTATTGATACATCGTTCACATACTTGTAGTTGTACAATGCAACATCCTATTACCACAAGGTAAATACCCGAATACCCGTAGGACATTCAAGTACATACCTTAAGAAAATGGTATGTTGGAGCAATAAAAAATCCATCTTACACATGACATCACCTAACATACTCGAAAGTCATTAAATTTTTAAACCATTCTCTTCATTCATTCATAATGCTTGCACTGTTTCCATTAAACAAATATTTACAAAACCTTATATAGGTTATAGGAAAACTACAAAAAAATAACAACAAACTATATCACTTTTGATGTCAGCTGACAGACCTCTAAGCCATAACTTGATCTAAAAATTAGTCCTGTCTAAAGAACTAGGTCTTCTGTCTCGTACTTGAAAAGCCACATTGTAATTTTTGATGAGTTTTGCAAACTCAATGAGTGAACCATCATTGATGAATTCACTGGATTACATATACACATCATATATATCACAGATACTAATTTAGAACATATAATTATTTTTCAGATATTCACACATCATGGGATAACATATTGTCACTCATTCCAACTTTGCAAATCATTCGTGAATTTCAATCTTATATGAACGCTATATGTATGAGACTCACATTCGTTCTTATTATTGTGACTGAGTGCCTATCACATACTTATACAAAGATTGGCCCATAGGGCTCAATCAGAATAGAATCATGAAGCATAGCTCTATGTGTAGAACATATATCAGGGAGCAAAGCTTTACGTGGAAGCGCTTCAAACTGGCTACTCAAGTCACAACGCCTTTATCCGAGCATGCATTTTATGAAATGAATCAAATATTGAATATGTCATATATCACAATCTTATACAAATGCTCAAACAAAGTTGTTTTATAGTCATCGGTTCTAAGTCCGGCATTCAACTTTTTTTTAGAATCAAATGTCATTCATAAATTCATATCAAATCAAAACACTTTCAATACATGCCCAACTATTAAACTCCTTTGACCTCAGGTCCGAAATCCAGAAACAACACACAAACAGTTCAATAATATTGGAAGTTTAACAATTCAAATTAAATTCAAATCAAGTCAATCCTAGGAAATCATCTAAGTTGACTCACAGTATGCTCCAAGAAGCTATTGCCTGGATGGTACAGCAATGTCCGACTAGCGTCCGATGTGCTCCTCTAAAACATACACAACACATTCACAAATATCACATTTTTTTCAATGATAGAAAGTATGCACAATGCATGTTCAATGACAAATCCGGGTATCTTATTGTAATTAACATCACCAAATTGATTAGATATAAAATCCCTCATTAACATCATTTGGTATTTATAATTTGGACCAAAATAAAACAATGTGAAATCAATATCATAACCTAATTGACTACTTCAGATTTTCTACCCATAAGATTTTGGGTCAACTATGCATAATTAATATGATAGGGTAAATGATAAAATTAGGCAAAACTTCCTTCTGAAACGTTGTTCTACAGTGTCTTAAGTTTCTAATGACTCTAATATGATCCAATTTAATTCAGTATTCAATGAGTTATACACAAAATACCACATACTGTTCACATTTGAACTTTTGGCTAATACATGATCATACCCTCTGATAGTACAACTCATATCTTTCAGCTCAGATATCCAAAAATTACAAAATTTAGGCCAATTTAAATATAAGAGAATAATCTAGAACTTTTGTGAAGACAACTCAACCTAATTCGATCCACATCAATACAGTTTATTCAATAACCACAGGTCAAGATTTCTGTCCCTGGTGGTGCTACAGCCTAAGCTGAGACTCAATTACATGCCAATTTTGAAAATCATAAAGACAGAATTAGAGGTAGACTTCTTCACAAAATTTGTATACATATGTCTATATTTAATATGAATCAAAAATCAACTCATTCAGATACCTACAACTCAAGAAATCGAAGCATGATCATGAAATTTTCCAATTCATAACATTCCAGCAGACTTCCATACTTTCATTCTATCAATCACTTTCAAATCAATTCAGATAACTCTAAATGTTTATGGAGAGAAATAAAAATGTCTTAGGAATCAATTGGTCGAAGTTTCAAGTCATTGGAGTTCGGATGAAAAAGTTATAGCCAAAAGACTCAAGGTTGTTCAATGAAATACTCTGTTCATAAACTTATACAAGCAACTACGACCCTTTTACTATAGAATCACATTTTTGCACGTAATTCTCCACATTTTTGCAGCAACACTCCTCCATCTTCTTACTCTCTTTTACTTAATTCCTTATCACAATTTTATACCCTTACATTTACTCCTTCATTTTTACACCCATGCAACTTATCTTATGCTAAAACAACTCAAAATGCAACATTAGTTACAAATGTCAAAAGCAGAATTTTTTTTCAATACTATTCATCATCTTCTTCACCGAACTGCCCTTCTTCTCTTTTTCATTTTCTTTCTTGTTTAAGTTTCTTACTTCTAAACCATCCATTCTACATTTCCATATCTAGAAAAATATTGGCAACAAGTTAGACTCAAATTACACTCTAAATATTTAACATCCGAAGTTTCATAAATTTCCTCTCTCTCTCTACTTCGTTTTTCCAACTTCTGCATTTTTTTTCTTCTAGCTCCAAAACTCACTTTATCACTATCTTAAAGCCCATTGTTCCTTAAACATTCAAAAACAACATATCCAGATTCTTTCATTTGATTCTTTCATCACCACCAAAAGTACATTTCTTAACCACACATGCATATATTTCTTTACACAGTAAAATATCATTAAATCACTTACTTGATTCAGCCATTCCTCGCAGTAAAGATAACTTAATGAGAATAGTTCACTATTCAGTGATGAATAATACAAGGCTCTCTCTGCTATATGCTTTCGATGAATACCAGGAGCTACAGTGATTTTTTTTTTAATCCCAGCAAAAGCCACGTGTAGTCTTGCATGACTTACACTTATCACACTGTAATTAAGCCATTTGTCAAATACTACTTAACCATTTGCCATCTACCTCTTATTGTCATGTGTCACTCTATCATTGGTCCATAATATCCCGAATTTTACAAAAATTTCTAAAATTCACCAAAAATTCTGAAATAATAATATGATTCTCCAAATAAATTTTCAACTAAAAAAGAATTCACCAAAAATTTCAAAACATCCAAAATATACCAAAATTGCCAAATCGCATTTAATACACTCCAATTAAATCCACAATTTCCATTTATAAACCAATTTACCCAGAAATGGCAATGAATGCATGTACAATCATATGAATGTGCAAAATAAATGTGTATGTCACAATTAACTAATGCATGACGTGCATTTTCCTAATTTCACATAAATTTCTCATAATTTACTATTCTAGACTTAACATAGGTATCGAGATGTTACATATGACATGTTAGTTTGTTTGAAAATCAGTGAATTTGTCAAGTTGAACAAAATGGAATAAAGTGGTATGTGTTGCATTATGTGTCTTGTTTGAGAATTCTGAAAAGAACCATTTTTGTTTTAAAACTGTTAAGTCCAAGACATGAGTAAATAGGCATTCTTAGAAAGGTCTACAGCTGCTCCTGTGACACTTTGATGTCTCCTGTTACTGACACTTTGGTGTCTCCTATTATTGATACATAAGTCTCTCATGTTCTGTGATGCTGATCATGGTATCTCCTGTATTAATCTCGTTACCCACTTCCGTATAAAGGATTAATAGACTAACTTGTTTTGTATTATGTTATATGCTTAGTTTTGATATAAGTAGGCTTTGATGTGAAACATCTGAGCTCTATTCTGAAATAAGCAAATTCTATTATGTTACAGACAAGTTTTAGTTTGATATTATAATATTTAATTTTGAAATTGGTGAGTTTTGTACTGAAGTAAATATGTGACATGTTTTGATATGTTCTGTTTTATTTTGAGATTCACGATATTTTGGTTCGGTTTGGAAATGGATAAGTAAACACTGCTTATTATCTGATGTGATTTTGGATATATGAATGTTTGGATGACTGTTTGAAATAGTTATCAACTTATATCCTGTTTAGTTTATTCCCTACTAGGCTTTATGTTTAGCACGGTAGTTTTGCCCCGTGTAGGTTCAGATAAGAGGGTTTGAAGACTGAGACAACAACAACTATAGTGGCCATAAAGATTGTGTTTTGTTCTAGAAATGTTCAGTTTTTTTAAGTTGTTCTTCAATGTAATGAGATATGTTATATTTTGTGCTTTGCTTAATATATTGTAAAAACATTAATGCAATTTGGAATTGGATTTAAGGCTTGTATGTAATAAGTATAATGTGTATGTTATGTTCTGAGTATGACCCATCCAGTGATGAATGAAATGTATACTCTTTGATTTTCTAGAAATACTTTAATATGTATGGGATTATTTTGGTTCTGTTTTATGTAGCATCTGCATATCCTCCCAGGGATATATGGGTGTTACAAGAGTAGCCACTAAAAAAGAGTTTAAAGCTCATAATGTAGTAAGAGCCTCTGGCCCACTATGTAAAATGAGCCCTATATTCCCAAAGGATAAGGGACAAATATTAATGAGCTCAGTATCTACAATGGATACGGGATAGTTACAAGCACTCAGCCACAACAATAACAATTGGAAGTGAGTCTTATGAGCATTGTATATATATATATATATATATATATATATATATATAATTGATATGTATGATTTAAATGATTGAAATAAATTGTTTGTATGATTTCTAAATGTGAAATATGAATTAAGAGAATATGAAGTGTATTTGATTCAACATGTTGATTAGTGAAATGGTGTGAATTATATGATTATATGAATTGATGTGTTATATGAATTAAGTGAGCCATCGAGGATGGTCCACTCAATGAGTTCGCAAAACTCATCCCAAAATTTTCAACATATTTTTCAGGCTCAGAGGAGACACCCAGTTAGACTAACTAGAGTCCAACCACTGCTTTTGAGTAAGAGATAGAGGCTGGGATCAGTTGGCATCTGCATATATTTTCTGTAAATTTGGTATTAAATATTGTATTCCTCGAGCTTCATTTATCGTAAAAATGAATTAAGTTTGTTTTAATAGTTATGATCATGTACATTTTGTATTTGTAATGGGCCTAAAAGATTATTGAAATTTCGACAGTATGTTTAATGTTTGATCAAATGTGAGTTTGTAAGGACAATTGTAATTGGTGATGTTTTAAATAAAATAAGCTAAAACAATTATGAGTTTTTCAAAAAAATGTGTATGCTGCGTGAAATTTTTTAATAGTTATGATTGATTGAGTATCTTAGTACACCACCCTTACGGAGTGTATTCTTGAATACCGTCGACGTGTTCAGGAATATGCCCTATGGGAGTGGGCTACTACAACAAATAAATTCTATACTTTATGGATTTATCATGGTTAATATAAGGAAGCAAGTTGTAGTAGAAGTGTTGGTACAATTGTTGATGATATTAACAATAATGATCTAGAAGATTATGATATTAATGATGACGATGATGATGGGATTGACGAGATTTTAGAGGATTATAAGAATTATATGGAGACTGTGAATGAAATTGGTTTGTTTAAAATAATTGGTAGTATTACACAAGATAATTTTGGGAATTTATTGAAAGTTGTTCAAGAAAAATTATATACAGGTTGCTCAAATTTCTCACAACTACCTTTTGTTGTCAAGTTGTTGCATTTAAAGGTCTATAATAAATGGAGTAGCAAGTCTTTTGACATGTTAATTGACTTACTCTATGATGCATTACCTATTGGATACAAATTGTCCAAATCTTACTAGGATGCAAAAAAATTGTTAAGGCACCTTGGATTAGGATATATATCAATACATGCTTGCAAGTATGATTATGTTATATTTTGGAAGGATAGTAAAGATCTTCAACAGTGTCCCATTTGTGGTAAATCAAGGTGGCAAGTGGATGATGGGAGAGGGAAAAAGATATTACATAAAATCTTGAGATACTTTCATATTAAACCACAACTACAAAGACTTTTTGGTGATGACGTGGTTTACTAACTATCACATTTGGATGACATTACACTTGGAAAATACCCAAGTAATAAAAAGCAAAAGTGAAGTGTTGTTAAACTCAATGGGAATAAAAAAGAATATATTTCAATTTTCCATATTGGAAGGCATTACTATTAAAGCATAATATTGATGCGATGCATGTTGGAAAAAATATTTTTAAAAATATGTTAGGAATTATGATAGGAATTGACAGAAAATCCAAAGACACAATTAAGGTTAGATTAAGACATGAATCTAAGAAAAGATTTGCATTTGAAAAGAAGAGATGATGGGTTATACATTATTCCACCTGCTTGTTACAACATTTCAAAAAAGTATAAGCAAACTTTTTTTCAATTTCTAAACTCTGTCAAGTTTCTTAATGGGTATACATCTAATATAGCCCGTTGTGTGAATGTTAAAGAGTAAAAAGTATCAGGTTGAAAACCTAAGATTGTCATGCACTTTTGCAACGATTACTTCCTATTGGGATACATAGGTGTTTGTTGAAGGATATGTCCATAACTTTGGGTCAACTGGATGAGTTTTTTAAGCAATTATCTTGCAAGACACTTCAATTTGAAAAACTTGACAAAATGGAAAAAAGATAAAGCTTCTATTCTATGTAAGCTTAAACTAGTATTCCCCCCATTATGTTTTGATGTTATGATGCATTTGGCAATTCACTTACCATACGAGGCAAAACTTTATGGACTAGATCAATTTCAATATATTTTCCCCATTAAAAGGTAACTTATATTAACTTTTACTTTTTTAAAAAGTTATTAGTTAGTAACAATTATGAATGTTTTATGTTTTGTTTAGGTTTTTATGCTCTCTTAAGAGTTATGTCATTTAAAATAATAGAGTTACATTACATCAAGGATAAAAAAGGTTGTCCTATTTAAGTGCAAATGGTTTAATCTTCCTGACATGAAAGTGAATGGGAAAATTACTAGCATCAATGTTAGTAAGACATAGTATGATAATGACCATTTTGTCTTTGCAATCAAGTGAAGCAAGTTTTCTACCTTAACGATACTGTATTGGGCAACAATTGGAAAGTTGTTCAAAAGTTTCAACCTTGAAATCTCTTCAATTTTTGTGAAAGAGATAATGGTTTAACGAGTGAGGATGGTGATGACGTTTATCAAGAGATTGAATCAAAGTTGAATAATGAAGTCATTTGAATAGAAGATGTAGATATATCATCATTTTATAGGAGAGATGTTGATCTTAATATAATATAAGTGGATGAAGTATAAGCCAATCTTATTGAAGAAAGAGATAAAGACTATATTAAGGATAAATTATATGACAATGATGATATTTTGGCTAAATATAATTGCGATGAAGAGCCGAATCATAATGTAATTAATGATGACGATTTTCAAGATATTAATCATGATGATTGAAGGTAAAAAAATAGTTATTAATATTGTTTGAAATGTATTATTAATATTTGAATTATGTTAATACGTATTGTTGATATTTCACTTATGTTAATGTGTATTGTTGAAGTTTGACTTATATTTATGTGCATTATTGATGTTTGAGTTATGTTAATGTGGATTTTGATGTTTGAGTTATGTTAATGCAGAATATGGATGTTTGAATTATGGTTATACGTATTATTGTTGTTTTAGTATGTTTGTGTGAATGGTTGATTCGTGACTTATGTTTAGGCAGAATGCTGATATTTGAGTTATGTTAATGTTGAATGTTAGAGTTTGAGTTATGATTATGAGGATGTTGATGTTTGAGTAATATTTTGTGAGTATTGATGATTTTTGACTTATGTTTATATGTAATGTTGATATTTGAGTTATATATAGTCAATATAATGGTACCTAGTAGAAATAAAGGAAAGAAGGTGGCAACCATCGAAATTGTTCCTCCCTCACAAAAACTAAATTAATCCAACTCTATCGAACAACAACAATCGAATTCATCCACCAATGAAGCCAATGAGCAATGATCGTATTGTTTGAACTTCAAAATTTAGAAGCCTTAAAATACCACAAGCACACAGATCGCGATTATAGTATAAGAGGTGTCGATCCTATAAAGAGGGAGACTAATCTAATCATAAAATCTAAGGCTGAAAGATATGAAATTCAAAATAAACAATGTAATGGAAAGTAATTACGAGAATTGAATTTAACCACTTAAACAAAAAATTAAACACGAAGGAATTAACAATTGAACAATAAACATGCATAATAGAAACCAACCAAGAATTTACCAAGTTATGAGAAAGGAGATCTTATCGATCATCAATGCTAACCTAACTGATTATGTGTTAATGGGTGCCAGTTCTAGATGATCCTAGGGCTGATTACTCTCTCTTAAGTTATAACCATTAAACCTAATTTATAAACCCTAATTAGATTACAAAATTTGTAATCTCTCAATTAACAAATTATCCAAAACCTTAATTAGATCTGAAGCACTCTAATAAACTATCGAAATATCACACGGGATCTCTCTCCGTAAAATTATCAATATGATTTTTCATGGTTTTTATTTAATCATTTTTCATTCAATTCAGTCTCTCAGTTTGTTACCAAATTATGAAAGGATGCAATCAAATCACGACATTCATCCAATAAACACAATCAATTAAATTATCATTAAATTAAAATAAAATCCCAAAGAAGAGTTAGAACATCATCAACATTCTACCATTTATCATCATACAATCCACCCCAACTATATCCATGAATAAAATTGAAACGAAAATGAAATAGAAATTTAGAATGGAGGATCTAGGAAGGCAACAGTGTCAGGAAACCTTCTGATATGGGAAACATATTGAGACTGCTTCTTCTTCCTCTTCCTCCCTCTTCCTCCTCTCTTTCTCTTCCTCTTTTTCTCTTAGGATTTCCAAAAATGACTGCACGAAAAAGCTCTCCTTTTCTCTACCTCTTTATGTTCTTTTTATACTCTGTTATGTTTTGGGTAAATCTACGGGTTTTTTGGGACCTGAAGGTCCAAAAAATCCCTTGAAACATGAGGTTTGCCAGTATCTAAGTGTCTGCCCGATGCAAGCCACGATCGTGGCTCACATCTGAGCCTTATGTCACAATCATGGTATGCAGGCCACGATCGTGGGCCATTCTTTGAGCATCTGTCATGATCATAACATGCTGACCACGATCGTGGGCCAAACTAGTACTAACCCATAATATTTAAGCTCAAAGACTTGTCTAACCCATAAAACACTTAAAACACAAATAAATCACAAACTAACACAATTTTAACCTAAACACATACCAAGTATTCAAATTAATGGTTAGACACATATCAAAATATGTCTTAAAACACGATGCAGTTTACACTTATCATATCCCCACACTTAAACATTTGCTTATGTAATTCACCACCTCCACGAGATACCTCCACGATCATCTCGAGGACACTCGAGAATATGCACTATGAAGGCGGTGTGTTAAGGCAGTCACATTCACTTATATGGCATCATACATTATAACACAATGTTTTCTAAAGATTAAACTCCTCATTTAATTTATAAAATAGAGTTTACAATGTAGCATTTCACTATATATTCCATATATACACTATATCAAAAGCTTCTCAAAGTTTACTACTCTTTGCAGCAGTTCTATGTGAAAAGGGGACTTAAAAAACATTCTATCTATCTCCTTAGTCTCAGCTAACCAACCTTTGAGCCATTTCTTGATGTCCATAACGTAAGAACTATGCTTCTTCTAGAGTTTCTTAATAGCTATGTCTCATTTCTCATACCTAAAAGTCAACGTTACAATTTTGATGAGTTTTGCGAACTCAGTGAGCAAGTCATCATTGATGTGCTCACTCATATCAAAACACATAGAAAATTCACATTTCAAATTTCAGAGATAGTTCACATGATCACATATTGCACATTATTTCACAATTCAATTTTCGTGCAGTTCAAACAACTCATTTCCAATCATTCATTTAACACATATCAAGTTGTATATGCAATACACATGTGACTTACTTTTAATTATTACTTTGTTACGACTAAGTGCCTTTTTAACTATCCTGTATCTGTTATGGATACCGGGCTTATTGATAAATATCCCATATCCGTTGTAGATACCAGGCTCATTTTACATATTTGTGGCTCTTATACACATTTTGAGCTTTAAGCTCTTTTTCATTGGCTACTCCAGTCATAAGTGCCTTTATCTGATCATGCATATATTGTAATGAAATGCATCAAATCACATATATATAATCAATCACTTTCATTCAATATACAATTTCACTTTTCACTTTTTCATCGGACATAGTCCGGCATTCAACATATTTGTTAAGAACACTTATTTCTGTTAGATTCACATTCAATGAAGCACTTCTAATATGATTTCAATTATCAAACTCCTGGGACCATCAATGTCCATCATTTTTCACATTCACATAATTATCAATTCTATAATCAAAATTTAAACAAATACAATCAATCATAGTAAGAAACATCTAGGCTACTCACAGTAAGCTCCAAATAGCTATTGCCTTAACGTTCTGGTAATGTTTAGATGTTGTCTTTCTATTTGTGCTTCTATAACATACAATACACATTTATACAAATTATTAAAATTTTCAATTATATTAGTGCTCAATCATACACATATGTATATGTGTTATGTACAATGCATGCTTAATGACATTCTCGGGTATGTGTACTTAATTCACATCTTTTAATAATTCTTAATTATCAATATAAACTTATCAAAAACTTTATCAACTTGTTCAACCTCAAATTGGGTTCATTTCAAGCCTCATTTACGCCTAAATACACCATATGAAAGTACCTTAGCATTAGTTGTTTCAAACATCACTTAAAAGACAACATTTCATTCCTTATGCTAGCCCACGATGAACCTTCTCATGATCATGACAGAAGCTTGTGAAACTAACCACAATCGTGGGGAATCTGCCACGATTGTGTTAGAACCCAAATAATCAGGCTATGATCATGCACTGAAGGCCACGATCATTCCCTGCCTTTCTTCCTTATTTTTATTCTATGAATTCAATATACATAGAAACATCATTAACTCTCCAATTTTTTCAAAATTTATGTTCATTAATGAAACTTCATCTCATGCTAATCTAACTACCATATTAGTTGTATTAAAACTCACAAAATTCTACTTAATTGATCCGTTAACCATTCACTTAATCCTATTACATATGCATTCCTAACTTTCCTAGATTTTACTCTTTCATATTACATCACTATATCTTCTTCATAGTTCATCATTTAGATTTCATATCCTTAACATTTTTACCTCTATTTTAACTCAATAACATCTACAAAACAATTTATAAATCATAGTTTATCAATCATACAAAAATAAAACATGATTTCTATCATTCACTATCATCTTAGTTCTTCTCATTTTAAGAACACTTTACTAACCTTTTCTTTAACATAATTTCACCATTATTAAATCTTAAGTCCCAATATATTTCATCTACATACTAACTTATAATCCATGGTTTTCATACTCTCAAAAACATAACACAAACACATACATTTATTCATTAAAATTTCTGCACTCATCATGTACCATTTTCACTATCAATCCATCTCAAAACATCTTTAACATAACTCATAATATATTATTGATCACAAACAAAAAAAAACATCAAAACATGTCTATACATTCATCAACGTTTCATCATATATCCAACTCCTTTAACCCATCAATCTATCCCTAATGATCATCATAAACACTTTTATCAAACAAACCATAAAGATGCTTAATATATCACTAACTTATTTTAGCTCCAAACTTTGAAGATCACGTAACCCTAACTTCTTCCTTACCACACGATCATTAACATTTAAGGTGCAATATGTTGGGTTTTTTAGTAACATGAAGAAGATAACAAGACATTGAAGAGACAAATGAAGGATTTTGGGAAGATTCAAGGTTGTGTACGTGGAGAGTAAGAGTCATGAATTGAGAAGAAGAAATGAAAAAGATGAGAGTGTTTAGTAAAAATGAAAGATAATGAAAGTGATTTTTCAATGGATATGTATCATGAGTGTTAAAAACTAGTGGGTGTCATGACACCTTCCAGTTAATTAAACAAATTAATAATTTCTAATTAAGGTACCCAATGACACGTAATCTTTAGTCCATTTATCACTCAATTTCTAAACCATTTGTCTCCCAATTTTCTATTACACTTGTTATTAAATCCTAATGCCACTTGTTAATTATTTCTATTGCCTTTTGTCATTTATTTCTACCACCATTTATCAATTTGTCTTGCCACTTAACTTTTTCCTAGTCCAAAAATACTCATAATTTCATAAATCTTCCTATTTTCACCAAAATTCTAAATTGATAATTATAAATCACCAAATCAAAATTCAAGAAATAAAATTCACTATTCACATTATAATTGTTTAAAATCATTTATACCCCAAAATATTTCAATTGAGTGCATATATAGTCTTTGTAATGTGTACAAAAATCAATAATCACTTGTGTGTATGCTTATACTAGTGGTACATATGTAAATGTAATGCATTTCATAATCTCTCATTACTATTTCTCATATACAGAAATCTATGGTTCTACCTTTAGTATGGGAAAGCAGGATATTACAATTCTCCCCCTTAAGAAATTTCATTCTCAAAATTCTTACCTGATTGATCAAATAAGTAGGGGTACTGATTCCTCATGTGCTCCTTTGTTTTCCACGTAGCTTTTTCGCTCAAATGATTTTTCTAAAGGACTTTCACCAATGAAACCACTCGGTTTCTCAATTGCTTCATCTGATATCTCACTATCTTAATCGATTCCTTAATATAACTAAATTACTCGTAACTTCAACCTCTTGAGTCGGTAACACATAAGTCGGATCAGACCAATATCTCCTAAGTGTACTCACATGAAACACATCTTGAATCTGAGACATCTTAATTTGTAAGGCTAACTTATAAGCCAATGGTCCATTTCTCTCTGTAATCTCATATGGACTAATATATCTAGGGCTTAACTTACCCTTTTTACCGAACCTCAACACTCCTCATTAAGGCGATACTCTTAGAAACACTTTGTCTCCTACTCAGTACTCCATATCCCTCTGGTGCTGATCCACATAACTCTTTTGTCGATCTTGTACTACTTTATTTCTATTTCGGATCAATTTCACCTGATCAACCCTGTCTTGAAACAATTATGGGCCTTCAACAATTTTTAGACCCTCTTCATCCCAGTATAGAGGCGGGCAACACTTTCTGCCTTATAATGCCTCATACGATGCCATACAGATACTATTATGATAATAATTGTTATAAGCAAATTCAATTAGAGCTACATACTGATCTCATACTCTTTGGAACTCCAAAACACAAGCTCTGAGCATATCCTCAATAGTCTTAATTGTCCTCTCACTCTGTCCTTCTGTCTGAGGATGAAATACAGTACTGAAGTTCAACTTTATACCTATAGCTATCTGTAAACTTCTCCAAAATCTCGAAGTAAATATGGGGTCTTTGTTTGACATAATGAACACAAAGACCCCATGTAATCTCACTATTTCATTCACATACCTCTGGGGTAACTGATCCTATGTATTAGTTTCTCTCACTGGTAAGAAATGGGTTGACTTTGTTAATCGGTCCATAATGACCCCTATAGAATCATGTTGCCTTAAAGTTCTCGATAAACCCATAATAAAATCCATAGTAATTTGGTCTCATTTCCACTCTAGAATAGGTGATGATTGTAACTTACCAACAGGAGCCTGATGTTTTGCCTTAATCTGTTGGCAACTTAAACACTTAGCCACATAGTCAACCACTTGCCTTTTCATCCCTGGCCATTAGAAATGTTGTTTTAGCGTGTTATACATCTTGGTAGTACCAGGATGCATAGCATAGGCTACTATATGTACTTCCTCCAGAATCTCTTTTCTCAAATTATCCACATCGGGCAATCATAGTCTCTGTTTCAACCACAATGTATCATTTCTCAATTCAAACTCAGAATTCGGATTTACCTTCAACTTCTCAATAAACTTCATAAATTTTAGATCTTTACTTTGAACTTTTCTAATTCTGTCATGTCAGGTCTCAGCTTCAGTGTAGCTATCAATGCCTCATTCTCCCCCAAATCTAACTTAACATTAAATGCTCTCAATTGTACTAAGTTGGTTAACCTCAATTTCTGCATTTGTGCCACATTGCTATCTAATTTTTTGCTTAATGCATCA
Source organism: Erythroxylum domingense (assembly GCA_025594535.1). Lineage (NCBI taxonomy): Eukaryota > Viridiplantae > Streptophyta > Magnoliopsida > Malpighiales > Erythroxylaceae > Erythroxylum > Erythroxylum domingense. The sequence continues at coordinate 4,038 of JANQBM010098874.1, read as the reverse complement.
GCTACCACATTAGTTTTACCTAAATGATACTCAATTATGCAATCATAGTCTTTAAACAACTCTATCCATCTTCTCTATCTCATATTCAACTCTTTCTAATTCAATAGATACCTTAAACTCTTATGATTAGTATATATCTTAAATGTCTCACCATATAAATAATGCCCAAAATTTTAACGCGAACACTACTATAGCAAGCTCTAAATCATGTACTGGATAATTAAACTCATGAGATCTTAACTGTCTTGATGCATATGTTGTCATTCTTCCTTGTTGCATCAGTACACATCCTAATTCCTGGTGTGAAGCATTACTATACACCATATTATCTCCCGATCCAGATGGAATAACAAACACCAGTGCTGTAGTTAATCGATGCTTTAGGTCCTCAAAACTCTTATGACATTCATGATTCCATATAAAAGATACATCATTTCTTAGAAGCTTTATCAAAGATGTCGTGATTAGTAAAAACCCCTCGACAAATCTCCTGTAGTATCCAACTAATTTAAGGAAACTTCAGATCTCAGACACATTTCTTGGAGCTTCCCACTTCATTATTGCTTTTACTTTCTTTAGAACAACTTGTATGCCTTGTCTAGACATTATATGCCTCAAGAACACTACTTGATCAAGCAAAAATTCAAAATTACTGAACTTAGCATACAATTGCTTCTCTCTCATTATCTATAAGACTAACCTCAAGTGTTCAAAATGTTCCTCTCTACATTTCGAATACACCAAAATGTCATCAATGAACACAATCACGAAACGATCTAAACAAGGTTGTAATACCTTATTCATCAAAGCTATAAAAGCAGTTGGAGCATTTGTTAACCTGAATGGCATCAATAAAAACTCGAAATGCCCATATCTTATTATGAATGCACTTTTTGGTACATCAGTCTCGGCTATTTTCAACCGATAGTACCTTAATCTCAAGTCTAGCTTAGTAAATAATTGAGCTCCCTGTAATTGATCAATATGGTCATTGATCCTTGGCAACAGATACTTGTTCTTCACTATCACCTTATTCAGTTGCCTATAATCGATACTTAAATTTCCATCTTTATTCTTCACAAATAAGGTTGAAGCTCCTCAAGGTGATATGTTGGGTCTAATGAAACCCTTATCCAATAACCCCTATAACTGAGCCTTAAGTTCCTTCAATTCCACAGGTTCCATCCTATATGGAGGAATAGATATAGGAGCAGTACCTAGAACTAGGTCAATAATGAACTCGGTCTTCCTATCTAGGGGTAAACCAGATAGCTCAGTGGGAAACACATCCAGGAAGTCCCTAACAATAGGAATATCTGGAATTGTCTGATCAGTACTAATATTAATCACGTGGGCCAGATAAGCCTCACATCCACCTTTGAAGATGGTGGTGACAGTAATGGTGTAAGAGCTTCAAAATTTCTCCTCCGAAAGAAGTTGAGGAACCTCTTCTTCAAACTACGTTGTTCCTTATGTACTGTCCATATTTATGTGCTAAGCTCATTTAATTGAGATGTCATACGTTGTTGGTTGCAGGCTATTTGTTCAAGGGTTTGTAGGAGTTGGTCAGCCCCTGCTGGTGCGCTAGGTTCTACTGCTTTCGCTTTATCCTCTAGATCTTAAGTTGTGGACGGTCAGGACACGGTTGTACTAATGCTTCTCCCGTTTTCAACTGCAGCACATGTTTGATGATTACGGAGTTTCATAGAATGAACCTCCACAATCTCAAGACGCCTTAAATATGATATGTCAAAAATATCATATGGCATTCTATGCACCTCTTTTAAATTGTAATTATAAAAATGAGCTAAAGCAGTAACAATATGTCTCTCGGGAGGTTGTGATATGGACAACTCCTCGGAAGTTTCTTAAATCTCTCCCAAGTCACTACAAGAAAACTGTCATTTTGCAATAAAAAATATAGACAGAAAACACAAATATTCTATCAATATCACATATTACTGACGGAATGTACCGATAGACAAAAATATTGTAGAGTTGGAAAATGATAAATCGTCGATAATTATACCAAAAATGTACCGACCGTAACAAGTGTTCCGTCCATAAACTTGCCAAAAGTTAAACATTTTTTAATGCTAAATTTACCGATGGTAAGTTCTTTAACCATAGGTAAATTTAGCTACAGAATGTTTACGACCTTCGGTAAATGTATCGACGGTAACATGTTTTCCATTCGTAAATATGTTGAACAATTACCGACATAATTTAACATCCGTCAGTATATTTTATGAATTACTGATGGAATATAGCCCTTACCATCGGTAAGTTATTTAGAAAGTTACCGACAGACATTTATTTTTGTTGGTAAATTTATTGCTTAATTTTTTTTTAAAAATATATTGTCATTATATTTAAATTATAATTGATGCATAATTTTAATAATTAAATATTTATAATATACATTTAATTTAGTTAAATAGAAATTTTGATTAATGATTAAAAATTAAAATATCGTAATTGATAATAAAAACATTACATTGTAAATAATAAGTATTTGTAATACAAACTAAATGACTAAAACTACACTACTGATCAGGAGATGGTGGATCGTCTAGTTGGTGCAGTAACGTGCTGTCCTTACCCTTCAATTCATCTATCTCCTGACAGAGCTAAGTGTACAGCAGTATTGACTATTGTTGCACTAGCATCGACTGTTGCAACTGATGCAACTATTCCAACATCTATTGCAACTGAGTTGACAATGTCTGCACTGTGCTCTTAAGCACTTCCACTTTATTATTGTTGGACCGCCTAGCAGATGCTGCTGTACTAGACGTGGAGGATTGCGAATAACAAGTATTCGCAAATGATCCTAAGCTGAATATCCTCCCACGACGATCCCTACCACCTACTGCTTCAAGGTAAGTGTCAGTCCATGAACATTTTTTGATTGCTGAGACCACCGTTCAATGGTTTGCTGTATTTGGTCCTATCAGAAAGCAATGTTTATATATTAGTAAGTGATAATTATTAAACATTATTAATATTAAATTATAAATTTCACATACATTGACTTCTCTATAATGATCGTTGACGAACGTCACCCCGTCATGCTTCTTAGTATGAGTGTGCAGCAATAGTTGACAGGGTATAGGTGCCATGCCCATAGACTTTTCCTACATAGGAATAAAATGTTAATTATAAGTAAATTAGATTTTATAAAAATTTCGGCAAAGTTTTCCCTATTTTTATGAAATCAACCCCTTGTTGAACAAAGAACAAAACTAAAACCACAGCCATATATGGCACCAGTATAACATTATCATTGTCAACAAGAAACATATATATTAATTCCAAAATTCACACATAAAATTCAATAGAAGTACAAAGTAAATTAGAAGTTATAACAATGTTGGCAGGGAATTCAATTAAAATACAGCAAAGCAAAGAGATGAGAATATAACTGTTAATTGTAGATACTTACAAGTCTCTGTGCATGCTCTTAGTGGGTAATAGATCCTCCCGTATGTACGAAAAGACTCTCTCCCTCGGGTCCTCCACGTCTGTTGGCCGAATTAAGTTTTGAAATCGACATCGCCTCAGGTGATGTCCATTATTGTAGTCAACGACTCTATATTTCTTTAGAAATATAAGGCGGTCATACAGATGCCCTGCGTATCGCACCAACAAAGTCGCGATAACGTGTACGCGCTCTCAGCTCCCATACTTTATATATGATCTCATCCTATTGAGAATCCTAAAAAAATTCTTTCTATAATAAAAGGAAAAATATTTGATAAATACTTTTGATGTAATAACAGTTATCAAATTAATGTATAAAAATTTATATTAAAAAAGGAAATAATAATTTTTATCGTACCTCAAACTCATGATAGTAAAATTCCTTTGTCACCTGAGAGATATTCTTCCAATAATAGCCCTCAGGATTAATTTTCTCCTTGAATTTTGATGTCATATTTCTTGAACAGGGTGCAGATGGAAAAAACTTATAATATAAAAACAAATAAATTTATACCATTTTTAAAATTGTAACCTATAACTTAATTATAACATATA